>JAECUM010039306.1:0-24080 GCA_016617855.1 Megalonaias nervosa
AAAAAAAAAAAAAAAAACCCAAACAATTATCTCATCCAGAAACAGGACCATTTACTCAGTGACAAACGTCAACGGCTTCATTAAAAGATGACATACAGGGATTAACTCTGTAAGCAAAGTGTGTAACCCGGTCGCAGCAACTTGAATAGAAGACAGCTTTGTGATTGGGATGTCATCACTTAACATGGGGGGGGGGAACAAACATCACAAGTCTTGAGCACTATCATTCGAATCCTGCAAATGATTCTCTCTTGCTGGTTTAATAGACAACGACCTTATTCACCCCCCGCAATACCGATTAACTCGAGACAAACAATATACGCCGCCACTTTGTCAACTTTGGCACTTCAACGGCATTTCATGACATGTACATTAGCCTGGTTTACGGACTGTAGCATCTATCACCGGTAGTAACAATCCTTTTTTTTTTAATATTCTTTTATGTTTGTTTTTGATCAGAACAATCTATACTAATCAAGCGGTCATTGTAATAATTGATTACATAAAGGTCACTCGTGCCTGTCTGTTCTCGCGATACAGTCATCATAGGGATGCCAGGTCCTACAACAGCCGGAAAGCAAGTTAAGTGCAGGAATAATTAGTCTGGTTCCCTGCTCTCTATGCTTTCTGCGTTCCCCACCCCTATACGAATAACGGAGAACAACACAGGGAGCATACGAATTGGGGAACCAGGCTAGGAAATAATCTACATATACTTTAGTACGGTTTACGACAGAAACTTTAAATCACTATAAGCCTAGCTAAAAAAAAATTCAGAGATCGGTAGCCAGCCTTTTTTTTTTTTTTATTATATTTAGAACGGTATGAGCAGTCGTTCTTACAGGGATTAAATAAAGGTTGGTGGAGTTTATCCTCGTTTTTTTGTGATGCGGTCGTTCATAGCAGTGTCGCGTTCAGCAGGTGGTCGCTCATAGCAGAGCGTTTATATAATAAAATCGATCCGTGCATTACGATTGTGGTCGTACATGACAGGTGGTCGCTGATAGCAGAGGTCGCTCATGACAGGTTCTACTGTACTGAAAATGAAAGAAAAAAATAATACAAAATAACAGTATATGAAAATTAAATTTAATACTTATTCAAATCGATCCTTCATTCTAGTACAACTGTTGTTGAAACATTTAAATCCTTCTGAAAGCACATTTCATTTTATCCATGCATTTTTAATCCAAAAGAACAACAATCCTCTAAAATACTATAACTATTTCTTGAAACACTATTATTAATGAAACACTATGTATATACACTAATTACAGCAGAGTAATAAAGCTCACACTTCACATATTTTTGGACAAAGCTACTGTATCAACATCGTGTCAATCAAGTCTCATGGTACTCAGAAATGCTTCTGATGTAAATAATCCCCAAATTGCTGAATTAAACAAGTCCAGCTTTCTCAAAACCACTGATAATTTGGTCCGATCTTTCACTCATTGTCATGTGAGCTGCAATTATCCATTCAGCGTGAATTGGCTTGATTAATGAGGTTGCAAGGTTTACTAATGGTGTGCACTGATCGTCACCAGTAACATCTTTTTCCGTAATGGCATCCATGACCTTTGTAGCATACCACTTGTGGAAGTGTGACTTTAATTCTTCTTTGTACTCTTTATTTACTGTCAAGTCTAGTGGTTGAAGTTGGTCTGTACAAGAGGCAGGCACAAACAAAGGAGTGATTCCACTGTCTTTCAATTTAGTTAGCATCTTCGCACTTTGGTGGGCTCTAAACACATCAAATATTGCCACTGTTTGCTGATTGCATGGCGCAAGGGGCAGCCGGTCATGTGTTTTGTTCACATATGGAATGATGACATTATCCACATAACATATCATAGATTGTTCATTACTCCAGTGTGAGTCTATTTGAGTCACATCCCAGTGGTTAGGCAAAACTACACCCTTAGCAGCCATCTGTCAGTCTTCCCTGCGTAAGTGACTTTGTGGGGGCAGGAGAGTTCCGGATTTTGTTATTGCGAGTAAAATCGTAATCTGCCACTTGTCATCAAGTGCGGAAACTGACACTTGCTTTATATCCATGGGCTTCCATCATCCAGTCGCCACCTGGCACCAGTTGGCACCCGGTCTGATCCCAATTTATTATAAGACAGTCTGGAATATTGTGCTGTTTCACTACAGTTAACTTTCTCCAAGAATGTTTTCTTAATGTCTTCAAAATCACAGGGCAGCTGTTTTATGCTTTTCGTTCCTTTCTGTGACAGTGACTGAAGCAGGGGTTCTACTGCGTCATTAGCTGCCTGGTAGGCAACCGCCTGCGCCGTATTCGCAGCTTCTGATGGGTTAGGAAGTCCAGGAACCAAGGGGGTCTAAGTTGAATTTTACCACTCTTAAGCCACTGTGTTAACACCATGATCGTCAGAAAGTACTGATGGTGCAACTTGATGGACAGTGGTTTAAGTAAGAGATCATTAATATGTACTTTAATAACTGATTAGCCTAGAGTTGTTGGCTGCGTCGGCTTCCTTTGATGTTGAGCACTCAAATGAAAACATGGCGAAAGTGATTAATCTTGACAGGTGTTTTATTTGTGCTCATAGAGATGGAAGTACTGTTTTAGTGTTGTTGGCTGCATCGGTTTCGACTGATGTTATTTAATTGGTCGAAAACATGGTGTAAGTATTGAACTTGCCAGGTCTTTGATTGTGCTCATACAGGTGGTAGTATTGTTTTAAAACATTAAAGTGACCGCCGTTTGCGTCGGCATAGTTTTATTCTTTTGTACTCTTTATTTTGGGTATTTGTAGAGGTTAAACCATGAAAGTAAATTCCTACTAATATGCAAATTTTGACAGGCAAAACCACGAATTTAAGTACCCACGAAAATGCCTTCTTTTACAAAACCACGAAAATTGGGCCCAACGAAAATAAATGATACTACAGTAGGTTAGAACTCAATATTTTGCACTAAATCAAATGCTGTGAATCAGTTTGAACTTATGGGTTGATAATTTTGTGGATTTATTTTTGAAAAAAAGAATTTTATAAAAATATTAACAAAAAAATGGACAACTATGTATATATCTCTTTAAAAGATTCCACTGTCATTCACTGCTGAGCACTTTTGAGAAAACATGCTTAATCCCTACGGCTGTAATTGGATTGAATAGACAGGATATTAAAAACTTAGCATATATGTAGAGATCTGAATTAAAGATGCTGATATCCTTTTACATGCATTTAAAATCAAACATGATTAATACCACTGCTGTAATAAGAGTGAACAGAAGGTGGTAGCACTCTTCGATCTTTAGCACATTGCAGGGAGAGACTGCTTGCTGTTTTATTTAAAGGAAACAGCATCATATCTCTGTCAGTTGCATGGACAAAACCCCAGATTTATTGATCAACAAATTCTCTAGGGAGAGACTCAAGTCATGCATTCTTAAGTGGTATCTGTCTTAGACAATTGCTCAATTAATTGAACAGGAGGGCACAAGGGACAGATAGGGTCTAGGTCAATCATCTACCATTAAGCCAATTAACACAAAGTGGATTATCTCCATTCATGATAAAATATTCTTTAAGGTGGACACAATTGAAATGGACTTTGGGAAATTGGAACTGATATGCTGATTGTTTATTGAGTATTTAATATTGAGTGCATAATAAGTATTGAGTACATAATAAGTAATGAGAATGTTCTCATGTTCCTTTTGCTCATTGGGTACTTGTGGTCAGTAAAAAAAATTTTTAAATGTAGTGAAAGCTTTTTTATTTTTTACATGAAATGGCTACAGTTCTAATGAGTCATGCTAATCACTTTTGCATTGATTTATTCAGTATGGAACTTTATCCATATGTTGGATATTTTCATGAATAAACAGCTACTAAGGTTATTCCAGGATATGTGTGCCTTACAAAAGGTGCAAACTAGATGACAATTTATTATCCTGAACTAATACTTTTACGTTTCTCATATGTTTACCAATTTCCTTGGAATGCATAAAGTTTTATTTAGTATTCGTTTTATGACTCTTGTTTCTTTTGTTTGGCAGGGTGTTTTTTCTGTTTTGAAACAAATAAAACAATTCATTAGATTTGTTTACATAATCATGAAGATGCCTGTTTTCTGAAGAAAAACACCAGCAAATGATTATTCCAGCTTTGATTATCATTTTGTTCTCCATTCATTGACTGAGTGCCAAACCTAGATTAACAACATCACACAAAGATGCTAATTTTCTGTGTTTGCTTTGTGCTTTGACAGAAAGCATGTTTATGGCTTTGCAAAATATTGCTATACTAATGAGCCACTCCCATGTTAGGTTGTCAGGTATTGAATTCTGCATCAATCAAATCAACAGTTTAGATCTCAGTGACTTAAAATTCAAGATCATGCAAATTAAAGACAAAATAAATGCATATTACATAGTTAAATTTTATAAATGACAACAAAGTTCACAATAAACCAGTTATTATTTGTCCATTACCAGCATGTAACTGAACCAATGCCGTAGAACATCACACTGAAGAGGAACACCACAGTGGTTTACATGATTGAAAGAGTTTAATATTCAAAGATTCATTGATCTAATAATATGAAATTGATAAAAATGTCTTCCTAAATTACATGATGTGGCATAGTATTTTTAGCTTTTCTGGTAATAGACTAAAAGGAGCTTATGAGATGGTCAGTAATCCATTGTTCATAAGTTTTTTATCCAGGGTTTGCAAGGTCATTAGAGGTCATTGAATGTCATTGAGAAATGAACACCTCAGTTCAAAACCTTGAAAGTCATTCAGCTTTCACCTAGGTCATTGAAAGTTGTTGAATTTTAGAGATTTAGTTAAAAAATAAAATATGGTTGAAAATTTTACTTTAGAAAAATTTATTTTACATTCTGTGACAATTTGAAGTACGGTTTGATTTTCTGTCATGTGCTAGAAATTCCACTATTATCATAATCCACATGAAGTAATCAGATATGCATAGCACCCCTTTCACATGATGTCATTAACACTCTTTCACTTCACAAAGTTTCATTGGGACACTGGGTCCTGGACAAGACATTCTGTCATAGCATAAACCATGCATCAAGGAAGTTTTACAAATGCATGTTTAAAATACACGCTACCTAGAAAATCCAAAATTGCTGAATCCAAGCACGGTTCATCTTTGATGATTTAGTTTGATATGTAACTTTAATAGGTCTCATCACCATCTTAAGAGGTATAGTCTTCTGGAGTGTTCACTAGGTGACTGTTAGCACCAATCTATGAACTTATAAACACTAATTATTTCCTTCATATACACTGCTGTTGGGCTTTTCTGCACACATAAGGTTTCCATCACCAATATTGATGCAAAAAACATACCAAATTCGACCAATTGATGAAAATAAAATACAGCAATGCTTACCGTTTGAAAAGAGGCAGTTTTCACCAGAATATTCTGTTCAAAATAATATTAATTTTGGACACATGGGATACCACCCCTATGTTTTTATGACTTGTGATATGTTGGCCTATTCTGTGCATAGCTTTGAAAACATATCATGTTTATGTATCAGGCTATGGAAATGAAATACATTACTTTGGACTCTTTCTGTCAGAATTTCAGTCGAGTAATTAGGTCAGGTTTATAGCTGGATTTCCAAATTCAATGTAACAATGCCACTAAATGGCAAGAGATATTAAGCAAACTAAACTGATCTTGTAAAACAATTAGTAAAAGTTCGATATTTTATAAAAATAAGCTTTTATGTGCAAGAGAAACAACAATGAATAGGATGTAATTTGTTTACTTCGTCTTGTATATGGGGAAAAAAATTACTAAAGAATTTAGAAACAGACTATACACCGGGGAATTTCTTGAGAATCCCATTTTAGTGATAAAAATTGGATAGCAGACGATTAGGTACGTGTGGGACAACTTGCAAAATTAGAAACTTGGATCAAGATGCAGTGTTGTTCTAAGGTAAACATTTCCATCTTTTAAATATAAAATGTATTTATTTGTATGATTTAAAAAGATAAATATTAAATAATTTTTTCTGGGTTACAAGTTCAAGAAGATCATGGAGTGGCTGTTCATGTTGACATTTAGAAATTGCATTTTCATACGCATTTAGCGAGAAATGTGAGATATTTTTTGTACACTTCATGAATATCACTTTCCTTAATTAAAGGACAATCATTCTTTCCTGATAAAAATTGCATTTTCGACCAAAACAACATGTGATTCAATGTTTACAGAAATGATGTATTGTTGCACAGAATTAACCGACACGCAGAATTGGCTGACATAGTGGTACTTGAAGAGTCTTTTAAAGTATTGTCTCAATGTTTTATTTATGACTAAATTTTCAGGTACAAGAAAGAGTCCAATTGAAACCATGAATAATAACACAAATTAATATTCTTTGATTCACCTGGATTTTTTTTTCTTTTTGGAGTAAATCAATGCAAGGTTAATTCTAATGTTCAATCAGGGATAATTTACCACCAAATTTATCCTAAATAGGAAAAACATGGGGAAACATGTTTTTCTTTTCTTAACTTGAAGAAATGTAGGGATATCACATTTATACAGTTCAGGGTACTATAAAAAGTGATTATATTTGTGAGATGTTTGCAGATTCCCATTTGTTGATGAGAAAACTGCTGATCTCCAAAGTTCAGAAATTTTTAATCCCGAGCCTCGAGTGGCTGAGTGGTCTAAAGCACTCACCTTTATGGATCATTGCCATTTCACCTCTGCATGGGTTCGAGTTTCTGGGTTCGGCCAATGTGGCTATTTGAGAAAGCGTGCCAGTACCTTCTTGTGGGTTGGTGGTTCTTTCTGGGCATTTCCCAGGTTCTTTCTCCACCATTTATAGTGGCCACCATGTATAGCTTACCTTGTGCTGAAAAATGGTGTTAAACCCTACAACAATGACAACAATTTTTAATCGCTTTTGGCATAATATCTTAAGGTTTATGAGTGAAAAAAAACCTACCCATAAATAAGTAATAATAAGACTGCGGTAAATCCAAAAAAGTTAATAGTCTTCTTACATATGCATTATTCAAAATACCTTGAGAATAGCTACAGATAGCCATATAAGGGTTCTGATAAATTTAATAAATAATCTAAAAATAAAATTAAGAAGTAAATTTATGTATTTGATCAAAATACCTGTCTGAACAAGCATTCTGCCATTAATGGACTTAACAAAATCCTAATACAGCATTATGGAACAGAGAGGAAATCTAGCATAGTAGTCAGTGAAGCACTGATTCAAGAAAGTAAGACTTAAGCAGACAGGCTTATGTTAGTGAAAAATCTTATTTTGGATTAAAGTATCCAAAAGACTTACCCGCAAGCTGTGAAAAATTGTACATAATAACCATAAGGAACAGTTTCCATACTTGTTCCAGCTGGCTAAGCCAGCTATGTGGGCATCTCAGCACAGAACAATTGACAAACACTGGTCAGGAAAAGATTAAGCTAAAAATAATCAACAGAGACAACAGCTTTTAAAGATTTTGATTTAAATAGACTCCAACAGAGCGTAGCTGGAAGAAAGATAGGATATTGATGTGATAGGTAAGTAGTGAACTATGGCCATTTTCTCCTTTCCCCTTTTTGTTCTACTCCCCCCTTATTTTTGTAACAAATGGGTGGTCTCTTCCCCCATTAGATGAATTCCAGGCAGTAACTCTGAAGTGAAAGTGCTGGAGTTGCAGCTGGAGAAGAAAGTATAGAAGGTAAAGAGCAATGGTTAATGTCTGGGTCCAGTAAAAATGACTTTTTTAATAAATATCCTTTCCCTTTCATATTTCGTTACATTTATTTCT
Organism: Megalonaias nervosa; assembly: GCA_016617855.1. NCBI lineage: Eukaryota > Metazoa > Mollusca > Bivalvia > Unionida > Unionidae > Megalonaias > Megalonaias nervosa. The sequence goes on from JAECUM010039306.1 coordinate 7,819, forward strand.
GTATTGTTTTTGTGTCTGTTTCATGTATTTAAATTAATAACTGAGCAGAACAATTGATCCTGTGAGTAGTCATTGAAAACTGAAAACTGGTCATTGAAAAGTCGTTGAATTTCAATTCTCCTGATCTGTTTGAACCCAGTTATCGTTACTCCTGCTAAACTTCTTCGAGGATTGACGTGAAACTTTATGCACACATTTGTTACATGGTCTAGTTGGTCCTAAATGAACATGGTGCCACATCCAGTGTGGCTGCCACTGTAGTAATCTTGAAAATCTTGTCGTCAATACTCCTGTTATATCAGAATGCATCTTCACTAGCCTAGGTTCCAGTATGATAACCTATCCATACCTTGGCATATCGAGCAGATATTTATATGCTTTGGGTCTGTAAATTTCATTGGATGCTGCAGCAAGCCACTGCATCCAATCAAAATTAAGTTGCTCAAACATGAACACTGTTCTTACATGAACAAGACCAGGGGAGCACACACTTGAATGGACCGATAAATAAGCAATTTTCCACTGCCGGTCCATGTTTGTACAGACACCTTTCACCGGTATGTAATCAGACTTTCGATGTTAAACTTACAAAGTATTCTTTTAAATCAATTGCCTCCACCATTTTCAGCTGATGTACAATGCACCACTGTTACATGCTATTGGTTAGTTGGCATTACACACTAAGGGAGGCAACTCATGAAATCCAGTGGATGTTGCTAGGACAAAGCACAAAAATAACTGTTCGATCCGCCAAGGTGTAGATAGGGTTATCATATTGGAACCTTGGCTAGTGAAGATGTTGAGCATGGGGTTTTCACTGTTCCTCTTTTGTTATTGTTTTGCTTTTTTCTTTTCTTTTTAGAACGATATTGCATGCATAATTGATACAGAAGTACAGATCTTGTTTATTTCAGTGTGCAAGAGCATCAATAGAAACCTTGACACTGGCCAGGTTTGTCTTGGAGATGTCTTTGATGGAGTACAACTTCATTACATACAGGGACTCTGAGCTGGCAGCAGGGGCCTTAATGCTTACCCTTAAGATGAAGAACATGGATGACTGGGTATGACATTCATGTCTTAACTGTGTTTTCTGGTGGCAACAGCAGTGCATTCATGATCACTGTAATCAGTGATGTTATGATTTTTTGGCTTTTGAAAGCCATATAAATACACAAGACCATTTACATATTTGTTTGTTTTTCAAGTTGGTTTAAAGAATGAGTTTGATATGGTGTAGGGATACGATGGGGTCATCAGGCTAAGATGTATTTATATGCCACATCAAATGAGCTCCTTCCCATAAACAGATGTGTTTTATTTTTTATAGATCACTCTCTTTTACATTTTCCAGTATGCTCAGCTATACTACAAGAATTTTATAACTAATTGGGATTTTTAAACGTTTAATTCAGTGCATCGAAGAATATCAATTCACAGGTGTCAATGAAAACATTTAACTCAGGGTGTGCAATAAGAAAATATGGATGAAGCATCAATATTGATCACGAGATCATCCATTTTAATATTAAAGGGTATTTATTTAATAAGAAACATCACAGGTAATGCATTGTTTTGCAGAACGCTTATCAGAGAGTTTATGTCAGTAACAAACCAAAATTGCCTGTTCACATCAGTATTGATGAAAATGGAAATTAATATTTTTCTCTTTTGTAGAAAGTCAGAGTTATGTACCTTTTCTCATTATAGAGAAAAATTTATTGTACATTACAAACTTGTAAAATATCAGTGAAATGATTTTCATAGCTCCCCTGGCAGAAAAGTTAACTAAACCTACTTTCATTGTGCATAATGCATTGTCCATCATGTTTTTGTGAACATATAGAGGGTATTTGCTTGAAATGAGCGAATAATGGATCTAGTTCGAGTTTGTGAAATACCTAAGTTTTTCACCTACAAGATAAAATATATCTTTTAATCACACGTAGCAAGCAGATTTTCTTTTTGTTTTATGCTCAAATATCTTGACTAGCAGGATTTACTGTCTAACAGATTTGAAGAGGCAGATTTCTTACTGGATCATTTGTGTTTTCAGCAGTTTATGTTTGGCTTTGTTTTGTGATTATTTACACAGAAAATATAAACAGTGATAGTTCTCCATCCCAGTTCAAAGTAAAATAGCAAATTACAGAAAAATAATAATTCACACCTTGCTGGATTAGACGAGTTGTCTTTAACAGGAAGTGGCCATATTAACCCCGAGACTATCATTCATAAGTGTGTAAGAATAATTCTGAATTTCATGGTTATAATGTTACCCATGTATCTATTGTAAGCTAGTTTTTTTGTTGTTGTTTTTCACTTTAATGAAATATCAAGATTATTTCTCTCAGAAGATCCAATAATTCACTGCCTAGCATAAAATAAAATCATTATTTTCAACTTCTTCACAAAATTACAATTGCTGTTGTAAGAAAAATTTGTCAGAACTTCCTGGTATGAAGGCCATTTAATGATGCCAGTCTGGCATCTATTTATTGCTGTCAGTACCAAAATAACATTTAAAAAAAAAATTAACTTAAAACAACTTACCAAAGTTACCATTTGCAAAGTTCGATGTGGCCTGAAAGATTTTAAAGTCTGCAAAAATTAGGTCAATCTGCTCTCCTCGCATGAGGGCCTTTCCCATTAGAAAGACTTTTCCCACCCACCATCCAATGCTCCTTTGTTACTGTAGACAAAAAGCTTAAAAGAAAGGTCTTCCAGTTATGTATCTGCTATCCAAGGTGGTCACTTCTCCAAATGACTTTTCTCAAAATCTGCTTGACAGAATGTAACCAAATTTGACAGAAATCATTTCTGGCATACGCCCTACATAGTAGAACAAAAGGCTCAGTATCGATCAGATGGCTTGCATAACAGTTGACCCTTCCACTTAGCAGGCTTATGTAGTATTGTAAGAACATAACCCTATGCAGACTATCTCCCAAAATTTTTATGTCATGTAGATTTGACCTATTTTACTTCAGTCTGACATAACATTCTTTCCAGATATAGAGGCATAATAAGCGTAACTTTAACTCGTAACCAAACTCATTATGCTCCCACTCATTATCAATCTTGTATAAGATTATGTTAATATAAGTCCTTATTCCACATTTAGATCAGAAATATGGCCTCCAGACTGGTAACACGGTCAATCAGATGCAAGTTTACCTCATCACATTTGTTCAAGATCATGATGTAAGCCTATATTTCAAGTTTGATTAGAGGTCAGAAATATGGCCTCCAGATTGGTAATAATGCCAGCCAATCTCATGTAAGATCACCTCATTAACAAATGTGCCTGCTTTTGCCCAAAACATTGATGCCACTTCCATTTTGCTATACTGTTATCTGCAACTTGTTTGAGACTGCCTGAATCAGACCTGTCAACCCTCACGACAGACCTGCCAACCCTACGATTTTGCCGTAAGTCTTATGAAAATTATCCTTAAAATACAGACTTACGGCATACAAGCAAAAACTATGGAAAAATGATCGTTGCCAAACATCCGGATAATTGGTTCATCCGTGTTTGATTTGGATCCGGGTTTCATATAAGAATTATTGAAATTAGTCAGGGAACCAGACTAACTTTACAGCAGCACCCCAGATGCTTTAAACTGCACCTATTTGTTCATGCAAAGCGTCTGCATAATCATACTGTTGATTATACAGGGATGGTCCTGGCTTTTAAAAAGTTGTCGCCAAAAAAATCGCCAACCTCAATATTTTGTTGCCAATTTTCAAAAAATGGCGCAAGAACAAGTAGTGAATATTTTTCCAAGTCTATTAATGTAATATGCAAGGAAAATTGAAAAAGATAGGATAGTTATTACTTTATTGACAATAAGCAATACATCTATAATATTACAAAATAAATCATTACATGACTGTTTTGCACTATTAAAATGTTACAGGATGTCACATGATGATCCATCGCGATTTTAGGACTGCCCACTTGTTGAATGCAGTTTCAAAGTCTAATTCTTCGCATCTGTACATGCTGATTCTCATTAAATTCTCTAGAGTTCAGATGCCGAGTTTATTTCTATGCCAGTTTTTATGAGGTTCATCTTACTGAATCCACGTTCACAGTCTACAGTGCTGACAGGTGACACTAGTAGTACTGTTACTAATAGCAGCCATCTTTGCTACTTCCATGGTCTTTGCATCCACCCTTAGTGCATAGGTATGACTGTTGTCACCTGAAAAAATGCATTCTCAAATGTAAATATCTACTTTCAGACATCTACAGTGTCTCGTTCATCTTTATTTAATAGAAATATCAGGTATTAAGCAAATCTGTATTATGTATATTATTTTCCAAATAATAGTTTTGTAAGGAACTTTAATGACATTTTAATACTAAAATCCTATGATCGTACTTTGCAATGTAACATAAGTGACGTATAATGCGACCGTCGATTTCATGCATTCAGTAATTAAATGCCCCCCCCCCCCTTTTATGGCTAGCTTCACAAAGTACATTTCCGTCAACAGTAGTTCAGAAGTTAATTTTTGCCATGCTTTACATGCTTTGTTTATAGTGAATTGCTTCTTAAATCCCAAGATTGATCACTGAATGCTGTAGAATTTTTCTCGACAAGCAAACTAGGATCTCCATTCCCACCAGTGAAACTTACGTGAGTCAACACCTGGCATTAACATACCGTATATATAACCATTAATTACCATCATTAAATTAAAAGAAGTGAAGAAACATATCACAGAGCATATGTGCCCACCCCTCCCCCAAAAAAACCAATTCGGAAAAAATTTATTATTGAATCAACAGGGTTATATGCATATACTAGTTAACAATAAGGAAATAAGGTGGGATATAAAATGTGGGAAATAGTTGTCACATATATGGTACCTTGAGACAACACTTGAACTGTTAACATAAATTCAAACCCATTTTAGGCATTGTTAGTTATAACAAAAAAAGGCATGGTTTATTTGTCAATCAATTGCTAGTACTTTCACTCCCTGTAGAACAGGCGGTTTCTTTGAGGTTTAAGTCTAACCTTCAGCTATTGTATAGAATATGAAATGGGGGGGGGCAGACAACTCACAGGGAGAAACGGCATGTCCTTTTTGAGAATTTCACGTGTATTGAACCCCAAAAAATCAAAGAATATTCAGTGAAAACAATGCTTAAATATGCCGCAAAAAACTTCCTGATGGTAGGTCCCAATCTGCCTGTTTTCGGATTCAATCTCCCGACTTGGCTTTTGAAAAGATTTATTGTTTGAATGACACGCTAAAATAACTGTACGGTATTAACTAAATTTATTCAATGACTATTTGAATTCTTTCGAAATTAATTAATTCTTTTTGTACATTTAAAACTTCAACACAGGAGGGGCATTTTTCATTAGAACGTATTCGGATTTATTGGAACTATTGGAATTGATAGGACTTTTAGGAAATATGAATTCATTCACCATGCTGTAAATTAATTTAATTCTTTCACTCCTGTATTTTGAGAAATAAATTATTTTCAATTTACGCAAAACTTGTTTGTTTTGCTATTTCTTGTTGCGTAGTTTAAGTCCCTGCAGTCGTAACACGGGATTGACGGCAAAAGTAAAAGATCAATGAGCAAAATTAACATATATTACTTACCCCACCTAGATTCATGTTTGGTGACACGTCCTTCTTCAAAATGTCACAGCCAGTTGTAAATGATTTGACGACTTATGCCTTGGTACATATATCACAGAACATCTGATTTAACTTTGTATCATATCTCAGCCATGGACGCCCAAGTTTCCAGCTGTCAAGAAATTTTTGGGAACTTTTTACCCATTCATCATGATGTGGTGTTGCACTTGAAGCATTACTACCATCACTACATGTATGTGATGTTGGACTGGCAGGTATAACATCAGGTTTAGTGACTGTATTGTAATATGAATTTGCACTAAATCCAAATGCTGTTAATTTTGTTAACTTACTCTTAGGATGAGATGATGAACATGGAATGTCTAACTTACGTTTACCCATGATAATGTTGCACTTTTGACAGTATATAATTCTGATTGAGATTTTTTCCATTTGCTTTGTATCTGTACACAGCAATCATTGCTTCAAAGATTATCAGTTTGCTCTAAAGTTTCAGCAAAACTATTTTATTGGTATATTAAAAAAAAACAACAACAACAACAACAGAAGGATTAGCCGTCGTTCAGTTAATTGTAGCCGTTTCTGTTCGTGTCTTCAGAGGTCTGTCAATTGTAGGTAATGTCCGGTAGCATGACTGAGTGTATCACAGTTTACAGTACTCAAACCAAATGTCAACATAAGCGGATTATGATGTAACAACTCACTGTAAAGATGGGTTTGCCAATATGAACAAAGGATTTATTTATGTAACAGATAGATTTCGGTGCATTGTGTATCCAAGTCTGTGGCTTCCTTTTGTGGTCTCTTTGAATTTCTCCACTCCAAATCCATGACTGTATGTACAAATTAAACAGCCAAAAAGGCTGTCGCCAAAAATATCGCCAGATGGTATATTTTGTCGCCAATAAGGAAAAAAAATCGCAGTTTGCGACATTGGCGAAGCCCAGGATGATCCCTGTTATATAATTTTTTTAAAAAAGGCATCCAGAAAGCAATGCATGTTTCATATGAAAGGGAAAATAAGCTTCTAAAAAGTGTTAATAATCAACACAGAAGATTAAAAAGTAGTATTCAGATTCTTGTGAATAAAAGCTGGAAAGGACACAATTACGTTTATTGGACATCACATGCCAGTTTGAGTATGTCTCGTGGCAGGAGATATGATTGCCGTCGTCATGTGAAATGGAAAAAGAATTTCCAACAATTATGTCAAGTTGAGAGATAGCAACAAGCCATTTAGTTGCATAGGGTTTGGAACTAAAGTTTGTGCAACTGTACTAGTGGTAAATAAAGTTTACGTGTACTTTACAAACTTTTCAGTTGAACACAATGTTTATCGTTGTTGCGTCGAACTTTTAATTACGTTTTCCAGCTTTACAATAGCAGTTTTTGATATTTTGTTACACCTTACTCAGACGTGCCAACTCTTACGATTTTGCCGTAAGTCTTATGAAAATTACCCTTAAAATACGGACTTACAGCATACAAGCAAAAACTGCGGGAAAATGATTGTTGCCGAAAAATCCGGATAATTGGTTCACCCGTGTTTGATATGGATCCGGGTTTCATATTAGAATTAGTAAATTAGTCAGGGAACCAGACAAACTTTACAGCAGCACCCCAGATGCTTTAAACTGCACCTATTTGTTCATGCAAAGCGTCTGTTGATTATAGAATTTTTTAAAAATGGCGTCCTGAAAGCGATGCATGTTTAAGACGAAAAGGAAAATAAGCTTCTGAAAAAAGTGTTAATAATCAACACAGAAGAATAAAAAGGAGTATTCAGATTCTTGTGAGTAAAGGCTGGAAAGGACACAATTACATTTATTGGACATCATGTGCCAATTTGAGTATGTCTCGTGGTGGGAGATATGATTGCCGTCGTCATGTGAAATGGAAAAAGAATTTCCAAGAATTACGTCAATTTGAGAAATAGCAACAAGCCATTGAGTTGCATAGGGTTTGGAACTAAAGTTTGTGCAACTGTACTAGTGGTAAATAAAGTCTACGCGTATTTTACAAATTTTTCAATTGAACATGATGTTTATTGTTTCTGCGTCGATTATTTACGTTTTCCAGCTTTACAATAGCAGTTGTTGATATTTTGTTACACCTTACTGAAAACTGGTCAATCTTATGGAGAAAAATCAACTGCCTTTCTGAGACGGACTCCTCAGGGTTGGCAGGTCTGCTTACTGAAAACTGGACAATCTTGCGGGAAAAAAATCAGCTGCCTTACTGAGACGGACTTGTCAAGGTTGGAAGGTCTGTCACAATTTTGGTGTGAATTTCACGACTCTTAATAGTGATTCATGGATTCAAACTGCATGCAAAAAGTCACGAAATCCCCAATTCTCAATCGGCTTAAATCAGGAATAAAATAACTTTATTCCGTTAGTGCTAGTAAAAATAGCAGTGGTCACTGATGCTAATAACGGTCCTGTATTTGCTAGTCAAAATGTTAGCAGAACTATATCCAATTGTTACAGTTTGCCCTGTAGCAAGCATTGTAAAGTATATAATCTGTATTTAGAACAAGTTTTACGAATGCTCGTGAACAAAACCGGGGTCCAACTGATTTTTTTTTTAAAATGGCATGTGTACATACTCGTAGCATCTGTAATTTTTTTTTAAGCAAACACTAAATGAAGACAGCTTTTTTGAGTGTGGGAATTTTTGAGATACTGAAAGATTAACATATGTCGTAATTTGCTTGAGTTCATATTTTGCTGCACATGCACCGATGCTACTAATTGTTCGACTTGTCATCTTCTGGATTAATACCGTTTCATAATTTAACTACACTACAGTTAAAATGTTTTCACCTCCAAGGGAAAGATATGTATTCCACAAAAAGTGAAGTATAGATTGGAATACACAAAAAATTGGCCTTACATTCAGCGTGAAACAATGATGGACATTATGCTTTTTGCACAGTAGTGTGTCAATAATTTTAGTATTGGGAATGTTCACAGGGGCTTGTATCGTTGCTTACAATTTACCTGTCATGCATGTACTGTTTAATAATATATGTGTGGCAGTTGTTGTTGTTGTAGGGTTTAACGCCATTTTCAGCACAAGATAGGCTATACATGGTGGCCATTATAATTGGTGGAGGAAGAACCCGGGAAAACCCCGGAGAGAACTACCAACCCTCGAAAAGGCATGTGGCAGAATGATGTGAAAAAGCACACTGCTAGCAAAATGCATATAGATATTGGGAAATTAAGAGCACCCACAGCAGATTTCAGCTCTGGAGTACTTGAAACCACCTACTCAAATCCGGCAAGCTACCAATGCTGAAGCATTGTTTGTGAGTTTTCTTGTTGAATATAACCAGCCTTTCTCAGTTGGAGATCAGCAATAGTGAATGTGAAAGAGTATTTCCTATTGTTCAGAAAAATAAGAGAAACTTTAATGCCTTCTTAGGTGCTGAAAATTTGCAACAATTTTAGTCACCAAGATAAAACAGCAGGCAAGAAGCCTGAACTGTTTTGAAAACAAATTTACCATAGCCCAGTTAAGGAAGTCTGCCACAGCATTATAATATGACAAATAGCATGAAGTTTGTGTATATCGGTAAATTTGGCTGCAAATAAATTTGTACATGTAATCAGTGTTAATAATATGTTTTAGTTTTATTTTGGGATTTTCATATAATGCTGTACTGACCATCAAAGTTGATGGAGCTAGTGACGTGGTATAATTTTCCACTAATTGTGTTCAAAATTCACTAATTTGTATCCGTCTTTTCACTAATTGCATGTCTGGAGGATTGGCAGCTCTGCTGAATTGACACAAGTAACACAAAACCTATGCTTGCACAGAACACAAATTTTATATTTTATTGTGTCATAAAAATACATGCCAAAGCAGCCAAATCCTGCCTGATCATATAAGAATGTACATATGATTCAGATCCACTAATATGGCTTCAGGTACTTAAAATAGGATAACCTTCCCAGTATTATCATAACCAATCAACAAATTTGAATTTCTTTTTATAGAATGCATCGTGTTAACCCAGATTACTTGGTCAACTGCTGTTGAATTTTGCTGTGATACAGATATCATTGCAAATGAAGTTTGAGATAATTACACAATTTTGGTAATTATTTTCATGAAAACTTCTGTGTAGTAGTATTATTCATATTTGATAATGTTTTAAACTGTTCAGTCACAAACACAAACAATATAAAACTACCCTTAAGTTTTTGTCCTCGTCCTAAGGACTTCATCAGCAAACTGATTTCATTTCTATTGACTGTTAACATCACTTGATGGAATGGTGAGCAATGTTAAATTGTCCCCGATATGCGGTAGGTTGTAACAGTCTGTCCCTGTTCAGTGTCATTTTTTTTGGTGCATGGATGTAAATTCTTTAACGCCCTGCTCAAAGCAGACTTGTTCTTGATCTAAGATTTTTACTGAGGCCCAAGATAAAGTATGGCCAGGGCAAACAATGTGGATGTACCGTGATACTTAAGATGAGCTTGAACTTGGTCTTTTCCTTCAAATATGAAAGATTTTGATCATTATTGTAAACTTAGGGATTTAAAAGTTCAAAAGTATACGACTTCCTTAGAGGGGCACATTCATTTGTATTGCCCCGCTCTCACCTCCTTCGCATTGTTGTAAAATACTGGGTAGGAAATAGCTCTAACTGTCCAATAAAGATCAAGTTGTCCTACACTGCTTGATATTGATTTTCCTATTTCTTTTGGTTTTTGCCTATGGTTAAGTGAGCTAAAAGTTTATCTACAATTTAATAACAACCATTTCTCTCTTTTCTTTAGACCCCCACACTCTCATACTACACTGGATATGAACGTTCACATATATTGCCAATAGCCAGAGCTCTCAATGCATACATTGCATCACCACCTAAACAGCTGACAACCATAAGGTCCAAGTATTCTCATAAGTAAGTATTCATTGTTTTCTGCTATTAAAATTATTTGTTACTTATGAAATATCAAGAGTCAGGAGAATATATTTTTGACGGCCCTAATTTGGAAATTGTTATGGCACTGTGTTTTCACAGTGCCATGTTATTAAAGGGGCATATAAGGTTACACATGTCACATTCAGGGATGGTGCTGGCTTTATAAAAGTTGTTGCCAAAAAAAATCGCCAACCGCAATATTTTGTCGCCAATTTTAAAAAATGTAGCCATTTTCATAATTCAGTACCATCCATTTATCTCACCATTCTCAGGACCAAGGTAATATTGTTGACATAAGCGGATATTTGGGGGGGGGGGGGCTAAAAATAAATTGAAATTTCACATACAAGTGAAATTTTTAAGAGATGACCTGTCGTAAGTGACTAGGATTTATACAGAGAAAAAAAAATGGAAATTTTGATTAAATGAAGACAATTAGTCTGAAATACACTTGTATATTGACAACTTACATTTGTGTAGTACACTCCACAATGTGTTAAATAATATACATGCATATGAAAATGAATGTTTGAAAATTCATGTATCAGTTAAATCCCATTAGAAAACACAACTAAAACAGATATAAAAAACGGTAGTCCTGGTTTGATCTTCATCCCATTGTTAACAAACAAGTTTCACGAAACAATTCACTCTGATATTTATTATCCAAGTAGCACATTGCTGTATAGTTGTTTATATGCTACATGTACATGTACTTAAATTGGCCTAGATTTTGTTCAGCCAGAGACAACTACCATAATGCCAAGGTTTCCAAGGGGATGAGGCTCTTCATAAGGAAATGGAAACATGTGAACAAATGAAAAAGTTTTAACATTCTTGTGAGATGTCCAACCTTCATTTAACTTGACGGCCAGATATCTATTGTTGCAAAAAAATGGAACTTTAATTTGAGTTCTAAACTGCCATTGGTAGCGATCATAAGCATGAACTTTTTTGTTCCAAACAGGAAACTTTCACAGCACAATAAATATGATCCAATCACTATGAAAAATGAAACAATGCTTTTATTTAAGTTTGTTGCCGACTTTCTTTGATCAAAGGTCTTCGGCTTGCTTTGATGAAGGTTCATGTGCTAGTGAAGGCGCAGCTAAAGGCACTCTTTGATGGACCAAACAAATGCCCGTTTGTTATTGCTGCTGCAACATCAAATAATTGTACAACATTGACGGAGACAAATTTTTTTTTTTCATTTTCTTGGTATATATACATAACGATTGATGCTTCAAAGGTAATCAGTTTTCTTTGAAGTTTCAGCAAAAGTATTTTTTCTGGTACATTTTTCAAAAAGGAAAAAAACTGCCATCATCTGGTAGATTGTAGTCATTCCTGTTACCGCCTTCAGATGTGGACGATTGTAGCTAGTCAGTCAGCATGATTATCTGGGTTATATTAGAGCACTGAGTACTAAGGCCAGACTTCAGCATAAGCGGATTATGATAGAACAATACCATGTTAGGGTGGTTTGTCAATATGAACAAAGGATTTGTTTATGTAACAATAGATTCCAGTGCAATTTTTTATCCAAGTTTGCGGCTTCCTGTCATGGTACCTTTGAATTTCTCAATTCCAAACCCAAGACTCTATATAGTTTTTAACAACCAAAAATGTTGTTGCCAAAAAAATCGCCAGATGATATATTTTGTCACCAATAAGGGAAAAAAATTGCAATTTGCAACATTGGCAAAGCCCAGCGCAATCCCTGACATTGGTCACAAAGTTTGTTTGGACTTGGTAGATTTAAAGGATGGGTTGGAACCAGATATTGTGTGAGGCCTTGTATTAAGAAGGTTTTCGTCAAGTTGGATTCTGTATTAGGCCTTATAATAAAAAACTACAGGAAAATTGGATTGTTGTATGAGGCCTTATATTAAGAAGGCTTTGGTCAAGTGGGATTCTATATGAGGCCTTATAATAAAGACGTGGAAAAAGTTGGATTGTTTGTATGAGGCCTTATATTAAGAAGTCTTTGGTCAAGTTGGATTTTGTACAAGGCCATATTTTAAGGTTTTGGTCAAATTGGATTCTGTATGTGGCCTTATAATAAAAAGACTTACTTTGGTCAAGCTGGATTCTGTTAAGCCCTTAATAAAAAGACTTGGTCAAGTTGGATTCAGTATGACGCTTTGTATTAAGAAGGCTGTGATGAAGTCAAATTCTGTATGAGGCATTATAATAATATGTATATTTAATTTATATTGTGTCAGACATGGTATTTCTCTGTTTTATATCGGAATTCCGCTTTTCCTCTGATGAGAAATGTAGTTTTTCAGTTAATAAGAAAACCAAATGCCAGAGGACTGACATTTTGTGATCTTTGCAAGAAAGATTTGAATTAAACTAATTGCAGTTGGAAGAGTTTGGAGTTGCAGACATAATGGTTATTTACCTCAATACCTGTAATATCTAATGGGGTTTTGCTTGAAAGTGGTGCTACAAAAACCAGCTTATAGGGGCTGATGTAAACTCTAGGCATCCAAACATGCTTCCATGCAAAATGGTGCAGAGGCATCCCAACACGCTTGTATGCAAATCAGGTCAAGGTATTCACTGGCGCTAACTTGAAAAATAATGGAATCACTCCATTGCTTGAGCCTGTCTCATGCACAGACCAACTTAAACCCCTAGATTTGACTTAAAGCATTGTCCATGAAGTCAGTTGATGCTGAATCGATAATTGCAACTCATGCAAAAAAATGTGTAATAAATAATTTTCCATGGCTGTGAGAATACAGGACTTGTTTAAATCAACAATTTTAGGATTATTTACCTGATGATCATTTGTGTGTAACAGTTGATTTGAATGACATGGTTGATTAATTGGTTTTGTCCAGAAATCAACAAAGTCTGAGCTTTTACACTCTTCAGAAATTAGTGTATATACTTACTGTTTCATTAGTAATTGTGTTTCAAACAGTAGTTTCAGTATTTTACAGCCATATTCTTTGGGATTAAGCATGCATGAAGTAAGCGAGACATGCTTTCACAATATTTTATATTTTTGGACAACAGTTTCACTCGAATTGATTTGAATCGGTATTAAATCTAATTCATTTTCAGTAATATCAGTGTTTGAATACCTTGTGCTTTTTCTTGTTTCTCTCTATCCTTATCCCACAACAAATCAATTTAAGGCAGTGAATGGAAATAATTTCTGTCCAGATACCATATAGATATGTATGCATTGAAACAAAATAAAATGCTTTCTGATTCTATTTTTTAAAAGGGTGAAAATAAAACATGTACAAGGTAATATTTTTTAACCAGATTAGAGAAATAATTATTGATTTATGAAATAGCTTTCTTGATCACTCTAAACGAAACACAGAAGAGGGGGTGTGGGGCTTCTTTATTATAAATGACTAATTTTTTGTTGTGTCTTTAAATTCGTGGTTCAGGGCAACAGTGAAATCCATGAAAATTAGCAATATTACAGTATACAGAATTGACTGCTTTTGCAGCAACGTGTTAAAAGAAAACATAAGTGGCTAAGAACAGGGTTCGTACAGTACCTTGAAAAGTACTTGAATTTTGATTCATCCTTGAAAAGTACTTGAAAATCGTTTTTACCTTTAAAAATAGGCATCAGTCCTTGAAAACTATAAAATTAATCAACAAATGAATGTATGAAAGTTTCTTTTCATACCATTACATAATGTAATCGAAATAAAACTGTTTGCTATTGGGTGGTTTAGAACACGTGACCAATCAGATATTTATAAAAAGTGCATGAATCTTTTCCAGCAATAATTCTTCTTTGCTGATTTATTTTCTGCAGCAGCAGTACATCTTTGTACTTTATATCAAGCTCTCAATACAAAAGATAATGAAAAATATGCACAAAAATGGTCACAATTGTTCTTATTGTATGTCCAAGCTTCTGATTTTCGGCATACTTTCTAAACTTCAGAAGTCTGCTGGAAGTCTATTATTGACTTTTTCAACATCACAACCAGACTTTGGGCCTAAATTACGGTTGTATGCCTGTTAACAGAAAGGCTGCTTTCTACACAATGTACTTACATCTACATGTTAATGTACCTGTAAAATTTCAATAAGCGATCACACGATAGCAGATATAAAAAATTAGATGCAGCGACACACTGCATACTTTTGTGGCAGACAATTTTAAGATGCTGTGTGAATGCATCATATCATACGTCAAAGTTATTCCAGAAATCAATTTTGTCCACCGCAGACAACTTCAGGTGTGCAGAAAAGATTATGACTATTCTAATTTGTCTGCTTTTTATCCTTCCATTTTATTTTGTTCTTCATATGATGATTTGTGACTGTCATAGAAGCAGACTCATATCTCAAGTTGTTGTACTTGTAGTGTAATTGGAGTTTAGAATTTAAAGAACTGTTGAACCTAGCGTACCTTATTTGCTATGTAATCTATAGGGTTTTTGTTTTGTTCTTCATATAAAGATCTGAATTCATTTGTTTTTCTTAGAATCAATTTGTTGTTATTCTCCATAGATTTATTTTTTTAATTCTCTATTATAAAGTCCCAAGCCTATTGCACAAATATTATTAAGCCCCTTGTCAGGAAATTACAGCATTCTCACTAATCCTTTAAATGGCTATTGATAAATATACCTAAATTGCACTGGGTATCGGGATCCTTGAAAAAAACTGGATGAAGTCCTTGAAAAGTCCTTGAATTTTTTCACACCAAAGGTGTATTAACCCTAAAGAAAGGTATCCTACCTTAATCAGACTGGTAAAAGTTGCTTTGGTTCAGTCACATACAAATGCAGATCTGGAGGAGAGCTTATCAAACATCAAGCAAACAGTCAGTAAAGACTTAAGTTGTCATCTAAGTCTGTCATTGGCAACTGAACGGCTAATGCAACAGTGTCACAGCATGATCTTTTTTCAACATGCAGCCCATTATATATAGGATATCTCAAATTACCAATCAGCAATGGCTGGAGGAAGAGAAAAAGAAGAGAAAGTTGAAGTAACAGAAAGATAATGTAACCTAGAAGGGAGGAGCAGAAGCAGAGATGCACAAGTATGCAAATTATGCAGTGGAAAGCAGTGATGTTTTGAGAATTCCTGCAAATTAGTTAATGCATATAAAAAGTTCACACTACACAGTATAAAAGTTTAATTTAATTGTTTAAAGTGAGTAAATAATAATATAAAAACAAAATAAAAAGGATGCTTATTTCACTGAATAGCATCTGTCCATTCCAAAGTATGCAGATGTGGGTTAATATAACATGTTTGTTGGAAATCCTGCTCATTATTGATAACAGAAAAATGTGTACCAGATGGGTTCTGGAACTGATGCCCTTTACTTCCATATTTGCACATACATAAACTTGGTATATTTCAAAAAGGTGAATTTATGGTCAAGCATATCTGGACAGAACATTGTATTTGTGCAAAGTGAATGGCAGAATTGAGAAAGTGAAGGATGAAGTGGAGTATCTCATCAAATGAAGGAAAATAATTCTAAAACAATGTCAGATGCCGCGTTAGATGAACCACCAAAGATGAAACCAAATTTGATACAGAGTTTCAGAAATCTTGGCTGTTGCCATACATATGGTTAGAACACAACTTCAAGATTTTGTGTAATATGTGTAAAACAAATTGTGGGGAAAATAACTCTTTTATGTTTGAAATAGGCATTGACATTTTAAGGCATCAA
>JAECUM010039307.1:0-40613 GCA_016617855.1 Megalonaias nervosa
TATATGCATATAATATATAAAATTATGAAATAGCATTTCTAATTCTTCTGATTCCTGATATCGACCTAATTTCAACGAATTACCCTTCGAGGCAAATTGACTGTGACAGAACTATGCTCGCTTTTTTATCAAGACAGCTTCGATTCATCATTAACTGCAGTCCCTTCAACAAATGAATCTTCCATCTTTTAAACCCTCCATCATTGTTCGTACTAGCAGAGAACGAATCTCTTTTAATAGCTGACGATTAATTGAAACTTGAATTTGTATTTTACAATTTTTAAAACAAAGAAAACACTAAATGTAATAAAGGGACTGTTATGGCTAAATTAAAATAGATTTAAATCAAAATGAAATCTAAACATAATCGATATATATATATATATATATATATATATATATATATATATAGAGAGAGAGAGAGAGAGAGAGAGAGAGAGAGAGAGAGAGAGAGAGAGAGAGAGAGAGATAACGGGACGAATACAAAACAATTTAAGAACGTTTCGAGATAAACAAAACCGTTCGTCATGGGAAGAAACAACCTGCATCCTCAAAACAAATACTAAACACAAAAGCCAAGATAAATTGTTGATTCCTGTGTGTTTGAATGAAAGGGGCAATAAAATAAAGAAACAAACAATAAAAATAAAAGAAATGAAGAAAACAAAACTTAAAAATTAATAAGAAAGTAATAAAATGGGTAAACTACATGTAATGTTACCACAAGCCCAACGAAGTGGTAAAATAAAAATCCAAAGTAGGGATTATCGTGCCTATCACATAGAGAACCAAAGGGGATAGCTATAGATTTGTTCAGAGCAGGAATCGAACCCGTGCCACCCGTAATGGCACCTATTGCCTAGCTCTCGCACAGTGTCGCCTTAACCCACTGTCCATTCGTCCATTCCCGTAAGCGGATGGGGCAAATCTGAACTCGCCTGTTCTATGCACAAACCTATTGGATTTCCGGTTAGAAATGATATATGCACTTTGTTTATATGATACAGATGGATTTGTAAATCAAGGTTGATAAACATTGCCTGACGGTGGGTAGGTGTGTAGAGTCGTAACGAACGTTTGAAGAAGAAAGAATGTGTGAAGAAAACAATTATCCATATATTGATGAATATCATTGAGAGATTGTCTCTATTATTATTTACATTTACACCACGTACTTTATAGTTATTGTTTCTTGTTTTTCAGATAGATAGTGGGTAGATGTTGTGGAAATGTCATTGTTTTAATACTTTCTTTCTCCCTACTGAACCGAATTTGTCCTGCTTATTTTCCTTTGTTGAAAAATATGTTGATAATGAAGAACTGTTATTTTTTTATACAAAAATTATGTTATATCTTTATCATATTTGCAAAGACTGCGTAATACCGGTATGGGCTGAATGTATGATTATTTTATAGTCTGCGTGGTTTCTGTCTATTTGTTTATACTACTGATTCAGATTATACCTGGCTTTTGTGGCTGCTATGCTTGCGAGAAAATGCTAGATTCCTACAGCAGAAACAATGTGTCAATACACTTAAGCGTATTTTCAAAATCCAGTTAAAATAATGAAACTGCCTCAAGATTTAATGGGTGGTTTGTGTACGTGTCCTACTGGTTAAAGTAAACATGGCAGTTTCATGAAGTGGTTATTTAGCAGCAACAGGCAAAAAGCATACATGCAGACCTTTCAGTTATTTTAAATATAGGCACGTGTAGTTTGTTGTTGGGTTTTGAGACTCTCTCTCTCTCTCTCTCTCTCTCTCTCTCTGAAAAATGCAGTTTACTCAAAAGATACGCGGTCGCCTGAAAATTTCACACAGTCTGCCAGTGTCACGCTCAATAGGGATAGATAGTAATTTTATTGATTGTTATCTCCCTTGCATGTGTGCATATTCAAATTAATTCATTAAAATGACTTACCATCCGTTATCCTAAGCGTATATGAAATTTAAAATCATAGGCATCTCATGTTTCAAAAACTCAATTTTTAGCACTTTATTCGGCTGAAAGGATTTGCACGATAAAGAAAGAAAAAAAGAAGATAAACTAACGTAGAATATAAATTTAATATCTCACCACGAGCTAATAACTTGGTCCACACTGCAATTATTTCTACAATTATAATTCTCATTCTACCTGCGGCCATGCAGGCCAACGAATGCCTAGTGTTGCTGTTGTTAATATTCTGATGGTACGAAAGTCGGTTAGATATTTTACCCTACCGAATATGGTTTGATTCGTAAGTGGGCATGTCCATGGTCGAGTGGACTAAAGTGTTGACCTCCGAGGATGTATTTTTCTCACACATAGATTCGAATCCTTTTGATGTCAAAATGTATGTCTCATGCCCAACCTGGTCCCCACGTGACCACATATATTTTGCACAGAGCGTGTCGTTCATTTGTTTATCTTGTAAACGTTTCTGTAATATACCAAAGAGTGTTAACCACATTTGGAGATATTAACCACCATAATCTCCACATGGCACTATATATATATATATATATATATATATATATATATATATATATATATATATATATATATATATATATATATACTCTTATATATATATATATATATATATATATATATACATACATACATACATACATACATTGTGTGTGTGTGTGTGTGTGTGTGTGTGTGTGTGCAATTTTGACTGAAAAGCGCAGGTACACAGGCCGTCGATGTAATCAGATGGAGATTTATAATTCTTCTTATTAAAAACCCATCATAATGGTTATTTGTACCGAGGCTGATATGAAAGCTCGTTCGTATCAGGTGCGCATGTCTCAAGGATGACATCACTTAATAACAGTCAAAAGTTTTACATTTATATCTACTTGTGAGAAATTCGTAAGAATGCGTATAATTTACACAATTAATCTAGTTTGTATGCTATTCATTTTTTTTAAAATATGTTGTCAACGATTGCGTCTCGCTGACGGCAGTGGTTTTAAGATTTATTTCAGTACAGGCCTATATAGTAAACAATGCTCATGCCCTTATTACAGTTGCGTATATACGGTGCTCACTCGCAATCAATGCTCATGTTTGTGTATCAAGACACCTTTTCGGACGTCCAAACATTATCGTCTTATGCAACATTTTTTGTCGTATTGTTTTTATGTCAGCATGCGATAGAAACATTCTTACAATCCTTGAAATAAATGCGTGCATATAGGTAAAGAAAATGATATTCACGTAAAATTTACGAAATGCGATTTTATCCAATGCTGTCACATACGCTAGGCACTTCGTTCTTGTCAAAATTTGCAACAGCGCACACAAATATGTTGCTAACGTTTCTGCTCGTGCATGCCGTAATTTAGCTTCACGTTTACATCCAAATGATGCTGTTCCCTGTTTTGGGGGCGATTAATTCCAAAATCGTTATTAGACAGTTGTGACCCGCAGAACTAACTACATCTCTGTAGGTTCGCTCTAATATCATTTTGTTCAAGGCTGTTTAGCAACGTTCAAGAAAATGGATAGCAAGTTATGAACAACACAGTAATTAAAAAATTCCATTTATACACTAAAGTAAGGAAGAGTATCGACAATCTGATTTATCTCCTCATTAGTTTGTCTGCTAATGGAATCATTTTCACAGGATTTTTACATTTATTTAATTAAAGGGCTAACCTTTCAATTGTTTATGTCATGGTAAGACGATGATAATGTCTTTTGCTACTAAAACTTCTTTTTTACACGATTAGGTCGGTTCATGCTTGTTTGGAATTACGAGATTTAGTGACATCATTATAAACTGAAAATTAAAGGTTGTACTTGGCGCTTGGCAGCACTGGCAGTTTTATTTTTATTTTTATCTATGTTTTGGGTGCGTTTTCATACATCATTTATTTGTGTAATTCATGAAGTCTTTTTCCAGTTTATAGTGCATTATCTAAGAAAAGCAATCATATACGACTGAAGCATTGCCCTAGCATGTGTTTGGGAAAGATTCTGAACTCTTGGATTTGAAGGCTTCCCTTGTTGCTTGAGCAAAACGTTGAACTTGGAAAGCTGTTCAAGAACACTGTACGAAAACCTGTAATAGTTTGATTCCCTAAAGTAGATTCTATTAGCATTTCATTAGAAAAGTTCCTACAAAACCAAACCATGATCAGCCACAACAATGAAAGAGATAAACTTGTTACATTGTATTTCAGTTTGTATTATTTACCGCTAATCAGGTTGTAGAAGAAGGATTGAAAGCAAGTGCTAAATTGTTGTTTAAAGTTATAATACACGTATCGTCAAAGATTTCCCATAACCCGATATTTATTACTTCATTTAAGTCATAAGGAAATACAAACGATGGAAACCTTTCAGTACAACAACTGGTATATACTTCATTGATCAAAAGAAAATATATGTCCGTCTGTGTGTGTGTGTGTGAGAGAGAGAGAGAGAGAGAGAGAGAGAGAGAGAGAGAGAGAGAGAGAGAGAGCTAAGGCTTTCAATATGGCTGGTACAAGATTCAACAGGTTTTACGTCATGCGAATATTTGTAGTGCAACCGGTTTTAAAACTTAAGAAATCTCTTAAATATTGTCTTGTTACTGGATCTATTTTGTGAAGTAACTTTTTTTGTTTATGAAATCTAAATGACAGTAAATTTCTGTAGAAAAGGCCATGAAAAGGAATCTTATGTCTGAGCTCATTTTGATATACTACATGCTCCATAATCTGGTTGTAGATTTCAAAAGCGAAGTCTTTGTACAGATTTTAAAAGTGAACGTTTTACGCGATGTTATATTTCCTTCAGAAGAAATTTCTGGATGATAATGATATGTAAGTATATTTTTATATACCGTATCAAAAAGCTTTAACTTATATCTTCCTTGAAAAGCACCTATCTTATTTAATTGTGGCACTACTCTATTTTTATACCTAACTTAGTCACAATGTTGTCAACTCAATTGTAAATGTATGCACATCACTTTATATTTTCTTCTTAACACATTCCATTTAAATTTAAATGTGACAAATAAAACTCGTTTGTTTATGTGTTACTTATTCATTATTATCTTCTAGCTGCATGGGTGTGTTCGTCCTAGAGCCCGTGAATGATGTAAGAACCAAGATGATCCCAAGTTTTAAAACATGGCAGATATCCACAGGACATTAAGAGATGAGAAATACCCACGCCATCTACCCTTGCAACTCTAAACATATGCTGGTGAAACCCCGTTTTTCATACATTTGGAAGTGACCCTAAACGAAACATGTTCGATAGTATATCAACATAAACATGTTTGAATGGCTTACGAAACCTTCAGACAGGGCAGCACCAATTTATTGAGTTGTCAGCGCCACGCAATAGCTATGAGTTACTGAACTATTCATGTAGCAAATAAATAAATAAATAAATAAATAAATAAATAAATATCACCATCTCACTACAGGCGTAGTGAGGAAAGGAGGCTTACTCCAAATAAAGGTGTAGTACTATAAGAAGATACATTATTCGGTATAGAATATAAGAATATGAACGTTCACCAAAAATGATTTGGTTTGGTTTGGTGTTTTACGGCACAACACACTAAGGTTATACAGCACTTAACTAATTAGAGTCAAACTGCATAATGTTTGAAGCTATGGCATCATGTAATTATTATGCGGATGGACAGTGACATCTTTTTGAGTTAGAATATTACTTTAGTACTATTGTCATATTTATATTGAAAGTATCGAAATGTATTGTGATGGAACCGCTTCACACAAATGCACAACTGATTGATGCAGAGTAAACCTTTCTATAAATTAATCATTCAAGAGTGGATTGCCAGCCTGTCAAGAAATCATGCATTAATATAATTATTAAAAGTTCAGCCAATTGCAACATATTCATTTTGAGAGGCATGTTTTTGCATGAGTTTTTACTGTAACCTTCACTTTTGATATCCGGGCTCTCGCATATTGATCAATCACAATTTCAACATAATTTTGTTTTCTGTATGTGTGAGTAGAATTCAATGTTTCAAACAGGAATTAGAGCACTGATATAGAACTTTAATCATATTACGGATGACTTTGACCTTAAACTCAAAGAATACGTCAAACTCGAGGCTAACAGTCCATTACGTATGAGTTGTATTACAACTCCGTTAAGGATACCACTTTACGTTTGCTCTACGTCGAGTCCAGGGTGCGGACCAGACCATTAGCCTAACGGATATCTGATGAAACCTGATTCTTAGGCACACAGGCACAAAAAAGAGAGTTATTGCACTCTAACCGGCCGTGAGTCCGACACGATAACCACTTAGCTATCGCGGACATAGAAAGCCTCTGGTATCAGCCATTTCATTAACAATTGAAGGGAATATCAGGTTTTTATACTTGTCAACTCTATGATATTCCTCATTCAATTCAAAGCAATTCTGATAATTGCAGAATTATATTTATTCTGGCTCCAATTACCAACATGTCTTACATTTTATGTCTAGACTTGAATATCGACTGATTCAACGTAAGTTAGATTTAAATCTCATCCAATCAGAATGCTGGATTCTAGACTTAAATTTAAGCTAAGGCTTAAATTAATGTTTATAAAAATTCTGCCGGACAACTAAGATAAAAAAGTGTGTCAATTACATAATCTCACAAATTAGCTTCTATAATAGCATGATAGCATCCCCGAAAGAAATAAATTACTCATTTACTCCTGTATTTCCTGACTTAAATACCTTCTTCTTGACGTGATTTCACACCAGCACATCTCAATGGAACTGTCAACAAGACTTCAATCGAGACAGACAGCAATTAACTGTGCAGCGGTAGAGAAGACTTCATATAAGTCAGGCAGCAATTAACTGTGCTGCGGTCGACATGACTTCACACGAGTCAGACAGCAATTAACTGTGGCGCGGTCGACAAGACTTCATACAAGTCAGAGAGCAATTAAGTGTGCCGCGGTCGACAAGGCTTCAGACAAGTCAGACAGCAATTAACTGTGCCGCGGCTGACAAGACTTCATACGAGTTAGACAGCAATTAACTGTGCTGCGGTCGACAGGACTCCAATTAAATATTAAGACTATTGCTAAAATTTGTTTTAAGTTGATTGCAACAGAATTCTACTACATGAAGCGCTCTCGACGAATTAAAGCTTAGGACATATGGTCTTTAATGACGGAGAAATATTGGAGAACCTAATGACCTTCTGTGTTCCATTACTTAGCCTTGCACATGTCTGTGTCTAGGATCGAACCCGCAACCTCTGAGATGCGACAGAAGCGCGTTACTGTTACCCTCTTGGCCAGGCTCTTACCTTTGGAATAGAATTCTAGTTCTTGTAATAACATGAATTTAGCTGCAACTGAACGGTACGTAAGGTTGTAGCTTCATGTTCATGTACACAGCTGCGTACAAAGTGCGTAAACCAATTAAGAAAATGTCATTGCGTGCACTTATGCCATCGAGTGCAACTAGCTATCACAATGCATATTAGTGACACCGCAACATGTAAACAGTTTTTTTAAAAAGGAGTGCTAAGTTAATGCTCTATGGCACAGCGAAAACATGTAGGTTATTTAGTGCCGAGACAATCTGAGTACAGTGCCAACCCGAATAGGAGTAGAACCACCCCACTCGACCCTCTTTCAGTCACTAGTCAGACTCGCTAACCACTCAGTCATCGCAATTGCTCCCCCCATTAGTTGCCTTTTAGGACACCCCAAAACAGAGAGAGAGAGAGAGAGAGAGAGAGAGAGAGGGAGAGCATTGCAGTGACTTTTAAGATAAATATGCTTGAAAACGTTTATTTCGAAGTTAAACATGTTTGAGACGTTAGCTAATTGTTCAACAATTGGCGCTGCAAGATTTGCATCATTAGACGCAGTACCTAATGGCTAGATTTTAGTGAGACTAAACACGAATGGAAACGATGATTGACTGTTGTACACAGCTGTCAGGCAACTCAATTGCTTATCATGTGTACAATATTAGAAATACCTAAGTGGGGTGGGTGGGTTGCTTGCATAAGAATGTTTAATCGATAGACACACTATAGAGAGCTATTGCAAAAAACATGTTTACATAAAAAAAATTTTTTAATTTCAACAGCTATTTTTCTTCCTTTTTACCATAACGACTTTTTTCTCAACATTGGGTGTACTGTTAATTTTATCAATATCGCTGCGACGTCTGCAGTGTGGCAGTTTATGGTGATGTTTAGCGTTTGGCATCATGCCACAGACATGTAGTATGATGTCCCACTCAGTCACATTATCCTGACACCAGGCCGACTAGTCCTAACACTAACCTCTTAATGCTGAGCGCCTAGCGAGGCAGCTGTTAGTACCATGTTTACAAGTCTTTGGTATGAATCAGACGGGATTCGAACCCGCGACCTCTTCCATCCGTTGCGGACGCTCTAACCGCTAAGCCACAGGACTATAGTAAGAGAGCTAGAGTTACGACAAGACGACCCAAAGGTTGTAATATCATTGTCTTGCTTACACTCAGTCTCATCTCGAGATTCTGATGTCTTAGGGCGGCTGAGAGAGTGACAAGTGTAACGTAAAGTTTGTTTGCATTTGCAAAATGCACAATGGAGAGAATGTGGGCATGCTTCTGTACTTTTATGTACTGTGGCTGAAATTTCTTTGGATATTCTACTTGTGGAAATTGTACATTATCTAAGCATACAGCTAACCAAAATAGCTGCTCCCATGTGCTTGAGAAATTAGCCTGAATTAGTCTGAAGAACACAATCTTTAGCAGTTATTAAAATAGCGAAACACATCATGCCACACTAGAAAATACCAGCTTCTGAAAGTGCATGTGAATTAATATATATCTTGGGAAACGAAGTTTGCTAAAATATTTCAGAAAACTTTGTTTTTGAAATTTAAATTCTCCTAGTTTCTGAATATTTTATATCCCAGGCATTATTTTTTATTTTAAAAATCTTTAGTGAAATCAACAGGCTGTTTTACAATATCATCAAAAGAAGAGAATTGTTTTTAAAATTCTATCCAGGAGTGGTTGGAAATTTTGAAAATGGAAGTACAGCTAAAAAAGTTGGAATTAGAGATAAGACAGGTTCAGTTTCAGATAGAAATGATACAAATGGAAAGAGAAAGGGAAGTAAGACAAATGCAGTTTGAGAAAGAAAAAGAAGATAAGCTAATGCAAATGCAAAGAAAAAAGGAAAAAAAGGGAATTTCAGATTAGGTTAAAAGAATTAGAGCTGGCAAAGGAAAAACACTCCCCTACTTCTGATGTTTTAAGAAATATGAAGTTAGTACCCCTTTTTCTGGAAAAAGAAGTAGATCAGCATTTTGTTCATTTTGAGAAAATTGCTGAAATTTTGAAGTGGCCAAGAGAGTACTGGACTCTATTATTACAATGTGTACTTACTGGTAAAGCTCGTGATGTTTACAATTCACTGTCAATACAGCAAAGTGCTGACTATGATGTGGTTAAAGATTATATCTTGATGGGTTATGAGTTAGTCCCTGAGGCATATCGACAAGGTTTTAGGAATTCTAGAAAATCAACTGACCAGACCTATGTCGAATTTGCATGGGAAAAAGCACGACAATTTGATAGGTGGTGCTTAGCCAAGAAAGATGATAATGATTACGAAAATCTCCGACAACTCATATTAGCTGAAGAGTTCAAGAACTCAGTCCATAGCGACATTTGGATTTATCTTGATGAGCATAAGGTCGAAACCTTGGAAAATGCTGCTCGTAACTGCTGACGGGTATTCCTTACCTCATAAAGTATCTTTTGTAGTCTTCCACTCAGCAGTCTTCTGGTAAAAAAGTATTTCAGCCTAATATGAGCCCTTCTAAATTTCAATTTGGCACAACTTTTAGAAATCAAGTTTCTGATAAGCTTCGTCCGAAATCATTATTTCTACCTACGTGTACCTATTGCAAGAAGAAAGGACACGTTATTTCTGATTGCTACAAATTGAAAAATAAGTATCAGAATCAAGACAGACCTATTCCAAATGCTCTTATTACTAAGAGGTCAAAGTCACGGTCATGTATTGGAAGTAATACATTTGTTGGGTCTAATAAACCCCAGTCTGATTTTATTATGGAGAATTATGAACCATTCATGTCGAAGGGTTCTATATCACGCTTGGGTGATTCGGCCAATCCCATCCATATTAAAATTTTAAGGAACACGGGAGCTTCTCAGAGTCTTTTATTATCAGGTACTTTGCCTTTTTCTGAGAAGTCTTATTCAAATGAGAGTGTTCTTATTCAGGGAGTAGAGTGCGGCTTTGCTGATATTCCTCTCCATTGTGTAAATTTGTCATCAGACTCAGTCTCCGGACCTGTGACAGTCAGAACAGTATCTATTTTTACCCACTGAGGGCATTCATTTATTACTACGCAATGACCTAGCTGGAGATAAGGTTGTGGTTAATCCACTTGTAACTGACAAGCCTCGTTTAGATCAGAAAGTCGATCCTATTGAAAAAGAATTCCCTGATTTATACCCAGCTTGTGCAGTTACTAGAGCTATGGCAAAGAAAGCTCTTGAGAATGATGTTGATCAGGAGAATATTCCTTTAGCTGACACATGTATTGGTCAGGCTTTTGATGAGGTCACTTTCACTCTTTGTTTGGATCAATCAAAAGGTATTGATCACAGAGATCCTCCTTTAACTACTCATTCTCTTTATTCAAATCAGGGTGACAAACGACAATCACTTGTCGTCGAACAGGAAAACGATCATGAGATCTCCTGTTTGTTTCAAAGGGACATTAGTGAAACTGAAGCCACTGAAGTACCCATCTGTTATTTTTCATTAAAAAGGAATTCTTATGAGAAAATGGAGACTTCCCGAGGTACCTGCTGGTGATGAGTGGTCAGGGAGCTATCAAATTGTAGTTCCAAAATCGTACAAACAGGAAAGTCTTAGTCTGGCCGATGAAAATCCTTTGGCTGGTCACTTAGTGATTAATAAGACTTATCACAAGATCTTGAATCACTTCTATTGGCCAAAAATTAAAAGTGATGTTTGTAAATATTGCAGATCTTGTCATACTTGTCAAATGGTAGGAAAACCCAATCAGAAGATACCTAAGGCTCATCTGCAACCTATTCCTGCATTTGACGAACCATTTAACAGAATAATGGAAAACTGTGTCGGTCCCTTATCTAAGACCAAGTCAGGTAACCAATACTTGTTGACCAAAATGTGTACGTCAGCAAGATTCCCGGAGGCAATTCCTTTAGGGAATATTAAAACTAAAACAATAGTAAAAGCTTTGACAAAATTTGTTGTTTTTTTACTCAGTTTGGCCTTCCCAAATCTGTCCAATCTGATCAAGGGTCAAATTTTATATCTGGAATTTTACAGCTAATTATGCTTGAATTTGACATCCAGCAATTCAAGTCAAAAGTAGAATTATGGTTTGACAGAACTTCAATGGAGAGAACTTTTGATTCTGGTGATAGAGTTCTGTCTCTTTTGCTCATTCTTCAAAATTTTCTTCAGATTAGGTATTACGGCCCTAATAAAGTTAAGAAATAAATGATTGAGTTAAATTATAATAATAGTACTCTGATGTAGATAATTTAAAGGAGTACCAGTATGTTGAGAGAGATAGCCAGCTAAATCATGCAGTTAATTTAGTTGTACCTGTACCACTCACTGAGGATTTAAGCAAAGGAATGCAATCGGACACTATTGATTTTGGAGCAACATATCATCGGAATTCAGAAATTATGAATAATATGGACCAGAAACTTTAACATTTGCAACAACAAGAAAGGAATGAACTTAAAGAGTTATTATTTGAATATGAGCTCTTATTTCCAGATGTACCTACAAGAACAAACAAAATTTACCATGACGTTGAAATTGTAAATTCCAAATCTGTGAAACAACACCCATACAGGATGAACCCTCTCAAACAGGAATGTTTGAAGAAAGAAATTCAGTATTTGCTGGAAAATGATTTCATAGAACCGAGTAAAAGTGACTGGAGTTCACCATGTATACTTGTTCCGAAACCAAATAAAACTTTCTGCATGTGTACTGATTATAGAAAAGTAAACAGTGTGACTAAAACAGATTCACTTCCATTACCCAGAATCGATGACTGCATTGATAAAATTGGAAATGCAAAGTATGCCACCAAATTTGACTTTCTGAAAGGATTTTGGCAAAAAAGATAATAAAATTAACAACTATTAATCATCATCATCATCATCATCTGCTTAGAAAGATAATTGTTATAATGTTTTATTCAGTCATCTTTCGAGTCCAAAAAATTACCCCTCCTCCAACTCTGTGTTGATAATGATGGACAATTTGATAATCTGATATCACCTGTTCCTTAAATGGTGCAGTTTTGCTTCATACAAATCTGTCTGGAACACACCAGCGAATAGTTTAGACACCGGTATTTAATAACAGCCGTATGTAACCATAAAATAAATTAAAAATGGCAACAGCACCTAAGGTTATGTTATTCCACGTGGATTCACAGGTCGTCAAACGCATGATTGGATGAAGAAATATTATGTACATATCGCCAAAAGGACTCTTCAACTGACGGTAGCTCAAGAGACGCGAGAAATACCAACAAGTGTCCCAAATGCATAATGATGTGTTGAGGATAGGTCTGTCAGCAAGAATTCCTCGTTTTATACCTCGGTGATATCATACCCTTGAATCATCTATAAATATCGACGCAGGTTAGCGGGACTGATTTATCGGACTATTCTCCTGTCTAAATGCAGCCTTGCACCAAAACGTACAGATAATGAATAAACGTGTACCAGACTCTTCCCCAAAGAGAGCACAAATTGATGACGTAATTCAGATTTATCCGTTCAAGGCGCTACTAATAACCTCTTCAATACTTTCAGATACAATTACTTCTTATGTTCGCATCGCGAAAACGACGTTATGACAACATGATTTTACACAATTTTTTATTAAACGAAGAAAATACTAAACAAAAGAAGTATGCAACGATTTAATAATGTAAACAAGCTGTATTACTCAACGAGTTATTTTTTATATGAAATACATAATAGGCATAATCTTTGAAAACGAGTTAAAACTTTTTGGATCATCTTCCGACATCAACAATCAGAGAAAAATCAGGGGATTATATTTTAAAATTAATTAAAAAGCTGATTGTTTTTTATCCTTCAGATTCCAATTTTTCCCAAAACTTCCAGCAAAGATTGGAACTTCACAAATCACGTCCGATCATGTATTTACAGCAAAGCTGATGCTGTACATGGTTATGTTATGTACATGTGCAACCTTGCCTTGACATGCGTCTATCTTAAACAACATTAGTTTGCTTCTGTGTGACGTGTAAGACAACATACAACATATGTGTTCAACTGGCAAATGAAATTCATACACAATGAATTCACTATTATCATGAATTTCATTGTTGCCTCAAAACAACAAATTTATATTCGGCTTCACCACAAAAACAGATACGCAAACTTTTTTTTAATGAATATACATTATTAAAAAGTAGCTCATACAGAAGAAATAGCACGTCTTAAATCAGTTTGAATCGGCCTGTTCATGCACAACTGTTTGCCCCTGATATTCATTCTTCATTCCTCGTATCTGAAAACTATTTCGGATTTTTGTGGCAGGAATATGTGTATTATTAAGGTTGTTATAAATAAATAGTTTACTAAGTTCTTATAAAATTATCCAGGAAGGAGTTGATCTCTTGCAATGAAAACAGAAAAGGAGAAAGCTTAAGCTGGGCTATATCTCTCCCCTTTTCCTAATATACGACTGTTCTAGGACAGAATCGTTGTTCCTTCAGCAAATGGAAAAATGTAATAAAACACTATTTGCAGATCTCCTCAATGAAATGGCTGAACACTAATTTTTTTTTTAAAAATCCGACTTTATTTCCCTTGGGAACGGCGCTGATAATGAAAAATTGTCAAAACTATTTTCTCAGGCTGTTTTTTTTTTATAAACACTTCTGCGTAGGCTGATTGCCTCTTGGAATTTGTATGACAATGGCAAATTATTGCTGCTCTTTTCTACCAGTTTTCGACAGAAAGTTTTATATATATATATCTATCTATATATATATCTATATCTATATATATATATATATATATATATATATCTATATATCTATATATCTATATATATATATATATATATAAAATTATGCATATTTCCCCATATACTCTTGGGAGTAAACAAAATGTTGTTTTAATTGAAAAAAAAACTAAGATTCATTCTTTCAGTACAGATAACTTTATCTAAATTTTATCAGCATAGAAAAAGTTTTGTATTGTTATTCAGCTTTGAATATCGCATGTCCAACTAAAATAAACTATAATGAAAAATCTCAAACATTCATCTCTATTCCTTTGAGAGACAATTGCTTGCACTGTACATTTCCTGATGCTGATATCGTCAACCAACTTCAGTGAGAAAAGAAATCTGAGTAGAGCCTTGGTGATGTACTCACCTTCCCTCCAGACCGATGCCGAGAAAACAGCAGCATAGGTAGACTTCTAAACCATGTCGACATATTCTGCACAAAACCCAATTGTAGAAAATCGCCTTCTGAGATTAATGTTTAAGAAAACGGCAAAACTAGGCATTATTAAAAATATTTTGGGTTTCTATTTGGCAACCGTGCCATGAAGCATTTATCACATAATGAAAAGAACAGCAAAAATTCAGACCAGCTGATTCATTTGATTGAATTGTCTCAGTGAAGAAACGTACAGATTACTACACATTGTATTGCATGTAACTACAGAGATCAAATATGTCTAACTCTTTCGAAGAAACAGGAGGACATCAGTAATTTGTGTTGACTTTATTTTAACATTTAATATAATTCACAATTAATTCAGATCGAGCAAGGAAACCGCGGTGGCTCAATGGTTAGGCTGCCGGGCACGCGACTATGTGAGCACACTGTTGCTGCTGTTAAACGAATAGCTTTGCATGGGAGTAGCAAAGAGAAATGCTACGGTCAATCAGAATCAATAGCAATCATTACATGAACATTTGGGAGATACCGTGATTATAAACATCTTAAATTCCTCTAAACCAAGCTAAATAACTGATGTGCAAAGGATTGTTGGAAGTGATACAGATTAAATTCGGAGTTGAATATAATAACGAGTTCATTTTTAAATCGATGTTCTTGATTTTGAAAAATGTTGCTAGGAAACACTTCTCTTCACTATCCTTGTAAAAATGATAGCTACCTGGGGAAAAAATGAATAATTAATTGAAATAATTCATAAAGTAATAACACGTTTATTCCAGAATCGACCCAAACAGAAAATATAAAGTTGTTCTTGGGTGTACAGATTATGTGCAAATACTGATTGTATTTTAGTGGATAATTTTTATTAGAACCTCAAAATTATGCCATTGCTTATTTTTCAAGTGTTGACAGAGTTGCACTTACAAATTATTAGAATGCAAGCACTGATAATCAACGTTGTCAATATTCCCCCGTAACGATAACGTAAATTAACAACAATGGACAATAATTTTCTTTCTGGTATCCATGACGTCAAACCTAGGTGATCTGTTGCCATACAAACAGAAGTAATTAGTCCGACGGGATGAATGTATTTAATAATACGAAAAAGCTGTCTCAAAGTTAGGCGTGTAATCTATGGCATCCTCTTTTGTAATTCCCCCAACAGCCATGATTTATTATACAGGGAATTGTTTTCTCAGTGTATTATCTCTCATGCAATCAATCCCCTTATTATCAATGTAATTGTGTCACTATAAAACGATAGATTTAGAAAAGCAACAAACAGAAACGCATATAAATGAGGAAAGTCCGTTATTACATTTATTATCGATCTGAATTTTCGACGAATTGGTCCCTGTTCATCATTAGCACTGTTTTTGTGATGCAATTTAATTTGTACGATTTCCATGGCAAATGCTACAAAGTAACACCAGAAAGCTTTGGGGAAGTACTATTATTATAACATTTTTATTAGTCATTGAACGTTACAAATTTAATAGCTTATTTCTTCACATTTTATTCAAGTACTAATTGAGCTCTTATAGCTTCAATTGCTATCACGATATTGCATAAACCGACATGTATTGTTTGGTACATACGGGTGTTCAGCTGTTGATCTGTCCACTTAAATTAGGGCTGCAGGGTCGATAAATGATTGACTTTTAACAACCTCAGTTTGCATGATACAGTAAAAGGAAATATGTTGAACGAAATACAAAATTATGTATTAAAATTATACATAATTTTGTATTTCGTTCAACGCGCTGATAGGTTTATTTAACTTGTCGAGCTTTTGGTTTCCTCGCCTTTGCAACGGTTTTCCTTATTTATATTGATATAAACTGGTTTGAATCAATAAAAATAAACGACAATATTCGCTGTCTATATTTTCCATCATTCTTTATCTCTCATTTATATTCTTGTAAAGATTAAAAAAGAAGAAAGAGACGGCGTTCTAAAATGCATTACAAACCAATACTGTAGTTTTTGTTATGCTCTGGGACAGTCTTTTTCGTCCAAGGGATTCAAGACTATTTCGATCCTTATTTTTGAGATAAAATGCATATCACTAATACCTGCAATTTGCGAAGCAAAGAACAAAACGAAATATAAACAAATACAGTAAATCGTCGATTATCCGGATCCACCAGGAACAACTATGCTGTCCGGATGATAGATTTTTACGAACATTGTCGTGATAAAGCGAACAATCAGAATACTGTACGTTCTATTGTAGTTTTGAGAAGGCATTTGACATTCAAAACTCCTACAATGAAAAATGGTAGGAACCTAGGAAACAAATTTATAGTCACTTTCAGAGAAACGATTCTGTTAACATGTGTTCAACATTATTATACGATCCTAATCACTTTTTATCGTAAACTTCACTGGTCTTGGATCAGTATTTCCTCTAAAAATAAGTTTTTAACTAATGTGAGAACTTATTCTTTATAACTCACAAATGTATTTTAAACCCTTGTCTCACCACCTAAATCAATTCAGATCTTCCGTTTCCAACTTGTTTAACTTTTAGTATTATGAACACTTTATGACGTTGAGGCTGTGCAAATGATACATGCGTATCGTTGACTCTCAACACACCCTGTTTTTGGATGAATGTGTTGGATTTTCGATTGGGTCTAATACATCTTTCGAATGTGGAACAAATTTTATTAGGAGCACAAGTCGTCTAATGCAACATTTGGACAGCAATTAATTATGAGTGAGTTGCGTTGAGTTGCACGTGCCATGTTAATCGTTTTGCTGATTATATTAATGACCGTGGCAGAAACTGGAAAAGTGTACATACACCAAATCAATATACAAAACAATCAATAGTAAAAACGAACATCGAATATCGAGTATTTTTTTATCAATATGGCAGTAATTAATTGATTAGAAAAATCAAATTACAACTACTCCTACTCCTTAATTCTAACAGGCGTATATAATAAGTTAAATAAGCATTAATATTCGCCGAAAAAATCAGATGCTCCAAATTATAAAATATTTGTAGTCATTGGTATCTAGATTCTTAAACTCCTGTTGGACAAGTAAAGTCATTCATAAATAAATCTAACCTAAATTGCCATGAGTTGGGGTTTGCGAATGACTTGATCCAACAGGATGGTCCCTCTGCTAATCCAGGAGTTTACTCAAGAAGAAGAATACCAAGGAGGTTTGCCACTGCATGGAAGATAAGAAGCCCAGAAGATGGTTTTTCTTCACCGTGCAGAGAGGGAAACTAAGATGGACTGCCCCTGAGAAACAAGGACATCTAATAATCAATAGAATAAAAGAAATTTGGAAATAAAGAAAAGAAATATGAACAAGATTCTACAAATCCTACTGGACAAAGAAAGTCAATGCTAAAAAATTTGGATTACCACTACAAAACTGAGGGATGCCGAAGAAAATGTAGAAGGAAAGCCACAAGGAAGAATCTGACTTCAAAAAAGACGTATGGGAAAAAGAATCAAAAGATAAAGAAATTGGAAAATATATGGACTTTGCTACAGAATATGAAAAGGAATGGTAATGGAATTGATATAATTTGCTTTGAACTACTGAAAATCTGCAGACATGACAACTGAAAAATTGAAGAAATATAGACTAGAAAATTGTTACAGAAACAAGTACTTATAGAAAGGGTATAGGATGATGGTACAATGTTTTTTAATTACTGGAAAATTGCAACAGAAACTTCTTGAAGATGAAAATTTTATACAATGAAAGATTAAAGGATGATTATGAATGGATGATAGACTTACTGTACTTGACCATCTCGACTGCTCACTATATCTTTGACTATTCTGGCTATAGCTTTAAACTAAGATAAATATAGATAATCATAACTTGGAATTTGTAATTATAGAGACCTACAATTAGAATTTAAGGATAGAATCTTAGAACCTATTAGATGAAAATTGTATGATAAGTATAGTATAGTTTTAGAACCCGTTCAAGGGAATAATAATAGAACTATGTACGAATTATGATAAATATAGATAATCATAACTTGGAATTTGTAATTATAGAGACCTACAATTAAGGGAATAATAATAGAACTATGTACGTATCTAGTTATAAACACCTATAATTAGAACTTAAGAAGAGAATTTTAGAATTTATTAAATGAAAATGGTATGATAAGTATAGTATAGATTTAGAACTTATTTAAGAAAGTAATAATAGAACAATGGTATAAATATGTAAATATGTATTTAGCTTAGGAAAACAATTGTGAATAGTAAATTTGAAGAAATTGTGCAGCGCGTGCACATGGCGCTCACTGATGAGAGCACAGGTTGTGCACGTGCTCCATGAGTCTAATCCATTTGAACTTAGTTAAGCAGCTTATGCTATATAGTGAGATAAAACAAAAATTTCCATTTCTCAGATAATCAAATAACATGGTAAAAGTAAATCATTAATATAAAAAGGACTTTAAACAAATTAATTTGGAAACTTGAAATGGCGTACGAACCCCATTGCAAAATTATAAAATCAAAATTTGTTTAAAATAAATACACAAAGCACATGCACTTGGAAAAAAAACAAAAATACATAAAAACCCTTTCACTTTAGAACTAGGGGGTCCCTCAGATGATGTCAATTCTGGGAGGGACCACGCCAAACAACGGTATCTAGATATGATTTAGATTTTAAAGCGATTTTGTACGTCGTACAATACAGTATTTGCAAGAAAATATGATATGATAGGCATTTTCCATGCCGTACAATACAGTATTTGCAAGAAAATATGATATGATAGACATTTTCTATGCCGCACAATACAGTATTTGCAAGAGAATATGATATGATAGACATTTTCTATGCCGTACAATACAGTATTTGCAAGAAAATATATGACGTAGTATAATTTGATTTCACATTTGCACAGCCTCAACGTCAACTCTCCAGGATTGCGCAGACAACAGCAGCGCTGACAAAACTGAAGCCCATCTGGAACGATAAGAACATCGCACTCAGTTCAAAGGTCAGACTGATTCACTCACTGGTTATCTCCATATTTCTTTACGCCTGTGAATCATGGACCATAACAGCTGACTTAGAGAAAAGGATACAAGCCACAGAGATGAGATGCTTCCGAAAGATCCTCGGCGTCTCATACAAACACCTTATCACCAATGAAGAAATACGGCAAAGAATCAGACAAGCCATTGGGCCTCACGAAGACCTCCTGAGCACAGTGAAAAAACGTAAACTGCAGTGGTATGGGCATGTCTCACGATCATCGGGACTTGCCAAGACAATCCTGCAAGGCACTGTACAAGGAAGAAGAAAGAGAGGCAGGCAGAGAAAGAGGTGGGAAGACAACATTCGAGAGTGGACAGGCTTGACATTGAGCGACTCAATGAGAAAGACGGAAAATCGAGAGGAATGGAGGAAGCTGATTGTTCGGTCTTGTGTGGTGCCCCAACGGTCTACCAGACTACGGGACTGATGATGATGATGATGATGATGATGATATGATAGGCAGTGCCGGATTACCAAATAGGCAAAGTAGGCACCAGCATATGGGCCCCACGCCTTTTAGGGACCCCGCAACAACGGATCAAAATAATATTGAATTGATTTGATCTTGACGTATTAGGAGATAATGGGGGGGGGGGGGGCAGATTTCGACTGTCAAAGGCCTCCACAGGGTTTAATCCGGCACTGATGATAGGTATTTTCTACATCCTCACCACAAACCATAATGAACTATTTCTTAAATGATTGCAGTATTATGTAAATCACCAGAGTTATTTCAAATTATACTACGCAGAATAGATAATTTCCTGTCACAAACTAAAAGTGGGCAGGATGTGTTTTGTCATTGCTTCTATTTTACTTCTTAAAATAGAATAGTCACTTTCGCCTTTTATTGAATATGAGAGTGAATTTCAAATATAAATAGAAGAATGTAAGAACAAGAATCTACTTGTTTAGAGCCTAGCCTTAATTCCTATAAAAGTACTCCTTTTTTGTAACATTATTCATGTTTGTCTCGCCAACCAATAGTGGTAGTAGGTCAGCAAGATGAGAAAGAGCAAATATTCCAAGTTAGGAATAAATTTTTCCTTTGCTAATTTTGCTGGTTAATGACTTTGTTATGTAATTGTTTGTATATTTTCCCGATGATTCTGACTGCTACTATTAATAGCTTTTATCACGTGGTCAAGCTTTCTGCCTGTGCTTTTTGTTGTGATATCATACCAAATGTAATCGAACGGTTACAATCTTGAGCAATTTAATGCGCGAGCAAATTGCAATGTATAATGACGTCACCACAAGTCCCTAACTTAGCTTCCAGTCTATATTTATTACAGGATTATTCCAATTTTCAAAATATGCTTTCTTATAAAACCAAACTTCTCTCTTATAACAAGCCGAAGATTTTAAGTACAGCCGAGTACTTAAATACCAGGCCTTGTGATCATACACATTTGCATTTACAGAGATAATTCCAAAATGGAGAACACTGATGGTTGGAGACATAATAATAGGATGGTCAGCTCAGTTATTATATTTTCTGAATGTCATTAAGCATCATCATCTCTTTGAGACTCTTGAATTCTGCACTGAATATGTCCTGGTTTAAATCACCCATAAATATAATATTATCACAGTCACTGAAGCCATGTTGAATGATGATATTCAATTAATCCCAGAAGTGTGATGGCACAGAAAAAGGGCGGTAGATTACAATCAAAAGATATTTCATACCCTTTTACACGTATTTATATCCATATCCCTTTAAGGTTACGTGTCAAGAGATCGGTACACGATTCAAAAATCAAATTTTGCGAAATTCAGACCATCACACCGCCCCCCCCCCCATGAGATTTGTTCGATCACACTTAATTGGTATATGATAACAGTCTAACATAAGCGTCTTCAGTAATGTTACAGAGATGAATCTGTAAAGTCAATAATGTCGAAATCCTCAAAACATGAAGCAACGAAATCTAATCTCAGGAGAACCGATCTAATATTTAAATGTACGAAAATAAAGTACTCTCCGCTGATGACGTCAATGATCAGTATTTCAGATGTGCGAATTGTATTAATCTAACGAATATAGATAATGGGCCTGGGTTCAACTCATTATCTCCTGATAAAATAAAAACTAGAGACATCTATAATATTAAAAATAACAAGTCTGTGAACACTAGATTGAAAAAGTATTAAACCTTAGATTCATTGTATCATATCTATTAATACTACTGGCATGCAGCAAAAACTCTGATAAATAAACATTACAACATATGAATGGTACATGAAGAAGTCAAATAAACATTATTATAACAACGTCTTTACCCAATGTTATAAAGAAAAGTGATAAATACTGTATCCTTATAGCTCAACCTGTTTTTGTTAGGTACAATTGTAACACTACAAAGTCCGAGATTTATCCTCTGTGAAATAATAGACCAAGCCATTGCGTACAATGATATTTAACGAAAATGATAAAACTGAGTTTTCCCGTGTTTCAACTCTGTAAAAGAGGACATTTCATAAAATGTAACGTAGAAAATGCAAACTGCCACGGTTTCGAGGAATTTGTAGGAATCTTAGAATTAAGGGACGAATAAATGCATTAAAACGAAAACAAAATATTAGGTGAGTGTAAATTTGAAATAAATAGTCATAAAAGATCACATTTATATTTTTTCAAATTTGTGGGCCAGTTTAGTTGTGCTCACAAATTTTCGTGACTCAGATTTTTGTTGATGAATCGATTTATTAAGAATAGAAAATTGCATTTCATGGAGTTCTGACCTATTCCAAGAAAAATGGCAAAGGTTGCAAACATGACACGTGCGTAGTGAACACGTTAGATGCCTTGCAATCTTTCTTTGACTTCCTTGCTAAATCCCATCAGCACCCTGCCAGGAGTTTACAATTAACATGACTTATTATTGTAACTTCGCCTGCATTCAAACGAACGGTGTCGTTTAAACTCCCCTGTTGAAAAGGTTAATGTTTACTTCCTTAATTATTGCCAGCATTCTTTTACTTTGTATTTTCATGGTGATTTTTCAAATCTTGTCGTTGCATATGTTTTTATGTGTTATCTAATATTGTAAAGCGCATAGAGCGTCTAAAGAATAGACGTTGTGCTAAGTCCACATTATTATTATTATCAAATTGAGTTGCATAGTGTAACGAATTTGTAGTTAGTACATCCTCATATTTCCTAATAAAGTCATGCAAATACATTCTTCCCTAAAGAAGTGTCGTGACAGTGTGAAGAACGATGACCTGCTCAAGTGACCGAATGTAATTACGCCACAGAAGTATTCCACGCTTCATGCAATTTTTTTGAAACATAATAAACATGTTAGGTCTCTATATCTCGATAAATAGTTACTACAATGCCTTGTTTGTTAAACATCATCATCAATCTGTCATGATTTTGCAACTAACATGAATTATATTGTAAATTCGGCTGCATTCCGACGCACGGTGTCTCCTGTTGAATGTAATGGAACTACGTCCCGAAGCGGGATGCAGAAAAACCGTTTTGATTAGTTGGTTGAGTCCTTTGGCTACCGTTGCTGTATATCAATACGCCTGCAACAACAGATCCAAACTGATTTCAGTCATAAAACAGCGAATGTAATAAAAAATTAAAAAAATAAGCTGTATAACCATGGCTACGGCAATGCAACAGGTATTATTGAATTTGAAAATCAGAATCTATAGCAATATTATTACAACAATAATTTACCATGTTTTTGAAAACAATCCAAATTAATATTAAGCCACATCGATGGGAGCATCTATTTTCCATATATGTCAGCTTAAATCGTAAGTAAAAGCCTCAAGCAAATATATAAAATTTATGTGTAGGAAACTCAAATGTGGGAAATTACCAGTTCTCCAATCCAGCATAACTTTGTTTTGTGATGCATACATTATATCGTAAAGTATGATCATGGTAAGCCCGAAGTGCGCTTCTCCGGTATTTGCTAAATGCCAATACCTATAAATGAGTGAACAATATACATGTACGGTATGATTATTTGCATTGTGGTCCAGTGTGGTTTATAATACTTATGTCGATAAATCTATTACATTTTTCATCCTGACTTGTGTGACAAGTGGGAGTCTGGGACAAACCTTTATAAGACAAGGATGAACTTAAGTGGATAAATAAAACGTTAAAATAGTGTTCAAGCGCGCTCGTAAATGCCACACTCACTCAGCGAAAATTTAAATTTTAAATTGAACTTCTAAGGTGCAATGAAACAATGTTCCTTATTTTTCGGATTTTTCTGTTCAAATCAATAAATTTCACTTCGCCTGTAACACTATGGTATTAATACTAAGGTCGATGCGCGTAAATTGTGATCTATCAGTAGAAGTTATCCAGCACCTCAGTCAGCATTACGACCAGGAATGATGCCTATTAGTGTACAGTCTGTTTGATGGGGACGTTGAATGGTGGTTACTAAGCAGAGAGAATGAAAGAGAGATCAGATCCGATAGCACAGTCAAGGAATTGCATGTCTTAAGGCAGAAGTTAACTTCAGATTAAAACTTTCCAAATTCCCAAACCATAGCATACAAATATATACCTATTTGAGGTAATATAACTTACCTTTAATGGAAAATGACATAGTCTAAACGGTCATTATAAAATTTAAGAGGCATCTTTTGTTACAAGTTGATAACAAGCCTCTTTAGTGTAATTCGGGTTTCTCGAAACCAGAAATGTTGTTGCTAAGCCATATTTTGACGCCTTCAAGGTTATAACAGGACTTCAGCGCGAAATACATAGATTATTATTTATGAATTTAAACTTATCCTATGGTTTTTGAACTAACATTTATTAAGTGGGCTAAAAGGTAGTACTTGACAGTGTTGATGGTTGTAACTTTAGATGTGCACATTTTGTCAAATTCCGTCTTCTCCTTTACTTAGCAGAGACAAGAAATGGATCTTTGTTCATTCCGTTGAAGGTGGCGGGTTTAAGTAACGCTGCATAATCAGCGATAGCGTGCAGACGGAATGTTTGTTTTGTGTGCGGTTTAATGTTTCTGATATGGATTTTTATTATCAAACATGAGAGACAGAATCCGGTTTCTGGTCCATACAGTTCAGCTAATTGCCTAACACAACCTAGAATAGTAACAACTGGATGTATGCAAGTTGTTTGGACTCCATGTATGAGATGGAAACCCTCGATGCAGTTGTACGAAGATGCAAAGCACGTGTCATACTCATGGAAGCAATTTAAACGTGGATACAGCCCGTTGTTCCGAGTTGTTGCAATTAAAATGGACTGCCAGAATATAAAGAGTGGTATATTTGTCATTTGATATAATTCCATTCTACAGGTAATTTTCAAATGGTTACGGTTAATTATAGTGATCATTGGGGTTAGAGACTGCCTTAAAAGAAAGTCGTCATTCACGAATAAACTCCATGCTTCATACATTGTTAAAACAATGCCTGAACAAGACGGAGGCACACACTTACAATTCAAGCCCTGAGGTCTCTGCTTCTCCCACTAATCCTTGACTTAATCCAGGAGCTTCGTGATGACATATTCAAGGTTGATTTATCAAGGGTAGATTGAAAAAACGAAGAACGCATCATGCCGATTTTTACCTCAAGATTTCAACGTCATATGTTCAGAATTGTGCCCAGAAAAGCAGAAAAGAATGTTAACTGTAATATCATCAGGTTTCACAATCTATTGAAATATCCAATCTCTTTTCCATGTTCAGCTATGCCTAGATTGAAGGGGGTACATAGGAATCCTTCCATCCGTAATTCTGTCTGGTGCACAGTTTTGTTAACGAAACTAGTCCCCATTGTTTTTGGATTGCGGTGAAGATGTACATATCGATAAATCACTTTGCTCACACAATTTTTATACGAGTTATTTTCATTTTGGACTTGGTACTGAATGTGTTGTATGGCAGCATCTTACGAACACAACTGTGTCCAAATTATATTGGATAGGCATGATATTTGGTAAATGTTACGGTCATCATCGGAATATCTGCATAGTTACGAATCGCTTTGCTCCCACAATCTTCATTGGAGTTATTGCCCTTTTTGTCTTGCAGAGTTTATAGACCAGCAACACATTCTTGTTAGTGCAAATATTTTTGTATGGATTGCCATGAAACAAATACTAATTATTACGGTCATCATCTAAAGATAGTGGGTATAGTGTGTTTGATAATAATAATAATAATAATAATAAAGATGATGATCATGATGGTGGTGGTGATAGTTACATTTGTGTTGCAATGGTTACTACAATCATCATCATATGAGATATGATTTTTATAGCCTGTACCAAGCATATTAATATTGTACTATGCTGTTGTTGCTGATAGTGATTGTAACACAAAGCCTGCATTATAGTTAACTGTCAAGCTGGTGAATTTATATTCTGCCAGATGTTCCCATTTCAATATTACTTCAATAATCAAGAACGCCAATCAAATACCATGCTTTTAATCATACAGATTCAAGATTGCCTTTTTAATCATCTATTTTTCTGTGTAGAAAATACAGGTTCCTATGCATTAATGCCTGTAGTGCTTGAAAGCAACTGTGTTTCTAATCAGAGGAAATTAGTCATTCCCATTAAAATAAAAAAAATGTAACATTTTAATGAGAGCTGGTACTAAAATCTACAACAAAAAATAGGTGTTAATTAAAGGATGGAGAAATACCAATTAAGTAAATCGTAAGTAAATCAAGTAAATAAAAATTGATAAAAGCTTTCAGGTGATTTAACTGCCTTGAATCTGAT
This sequence comes from Megalonaias nervosa, assembly GCA_016617855.1. NCBI lineage: Eukaryota > Metazoa > Mollusca > Bivalvia > Unionida > Unionidae > Megalonaias > Megalonaias nervosa. The sequence continues at coordinate 26,286 of JAECUM010039307.1, forward strand.
GTGCTTCAAATGTCACATGCACTTGATTCCCATGTGGTCATATGCATAGAGAGTTAGTCCATTATTCTCACCCGATTTTTAGATAAACAAGGAGGCTGTCAATGATCAGGTTTCTTGCAGTTTTGTTTTATAGTTCTGAATACTATAGCAGGGATAAAACTGTTACACAGTAAAAAACTTGCGTCTGTGATATTTTATTTTACTAAAAGCCCAACATGAGGCAGGGTTATTATAGCTTATAACTGAATGTACAAAAGTGTAAACGATGCACAATGCACCATGTGAATAGATAAAATGACTAGCTGGTGCATCATCATCACGTGAAGTTAATGAAACAAATTTACAAACTTCCTCTGATCCATTTAAGTCTAAAAGCATCACATGTTGCCCATTAGGGTTTCAAAGTACACAGTGGTTGGTTTACTGAGCAAATGTGGCTAAAATTTAGTTCATTCCCTCCTGACGTACAACGAAAAATATGTAAAACTCATCACCAAGTTCTTATTTCTCAATAAGATGGCAGAACCTGGAAAACCTAACAATATATATTTTTAAAAATATACCATCTTTTACAATCAGTGACTGCCGCAGTAAAAAAAAATATGCCACAAGTTTTAGTGGGAGTGCAATACAACAAGACTCTTGAATGGACTGGTGCTCTACTGAGTGAAAAGAATTTCCTGGGATTCAAGATTTCACCAAATTTTCTTCCTTTAAACTGCTGAGCATTGAAACTATCTCTGATATTCTTCAGCGATAACAAGATTTTCAAAGTAGCTGCTGTGGTGGATATATTGGATGTCAGATTGGCACCATTTTCACTTAGGACATAGTAGACATCATTTGAAATCTTTAACTGAAAACATAATGTCATAATTATCATTCATTCATTTGTAGTGACAACACAGCCATCATGGCAACATATTGGCACCATTTTCATCTAGGACCAACTTGGCATCATAAGAAGTCTATAGGTGAAAACCCTGTTTTGATATAGTCATCCATTCAGAAGTAGCAGAGATAAAAATATATTTAAGATTGTCATTATGGTGGGTTTTTTTGAGGGTTAGTCATTTTCATTTAGGACCAGCTAGACACCATAAGGACTCATCTGATGATAACCCCATGTCAAAATGACTTTCCATTTAAGAACATTAGTAAAAACACACAAGTTACAAGATGGCCACATACTGGACATCAGATCAGCACCATTTTAATTTAGGATCAATAAAACACAAGAAGTGTTTTAGTTGAAAACATATGCTGATATAACCATTGAATCAGATGTTTTGGTAAGATTTTCAATATGGCCACTGTGGCAGCCATGTTAGACATCAGATTTGCATTCAAGACAAACCAGACATCATAAGAAGTCTACTGATGAAAACCCTATGTCAATATGACTTTCCAGTCAGAAGCAATACTGATAAGAAGGCTGCTGTGGTGGCCATATTGGATGTCAGATTGACACATTTTCATTCAGGACCAACTAGATATCGTAAGAAGTCATTCAGTGAAAACCTCATGTTGCTACAACCATCCATTCAGGAGTAGTGATAACAAGATTTTTAAGATGGCCATGGTGTGGATGCCCCATTGATGTCAGGTTGGCACCATTTTCATTCAAGACCAACTGGACTGCATAAGAAATAAAAATGATTTTCTGTTCAGAGTAAGATGAGATAGCATGATTTTCAAGATGGCGAGCCAACTTAACTTCAGACTGACATTTTTATTTGGGACTTGCCAGACATTGCATGAAGTCTTTACTGAAAAGCCCCATGTTGTTTGGACCATACATATAGGAGGAGCACATAAAACAAAATTTTCAAGAGGGCCACTGTGGCAGCCATATTGAATGTTAGATTGATACCATTTTCATTTAGGCCAACTAGGTATCATAACAAGTCTTTAAGTGAAAACCCTATGTTGATATGATTATCCATTGAGGAGGAGTAGTGATACAATCTTGATGATGATTGCTGCAGTGACATTTTGGATGTTCAGACAGCACAATTTTCATTTAGGATCAACTAGACCAACTGATGAATGTGTGTGCTAATATTCACGGTAATCCTCTAAGTAGTTTGGGATGAGTAGCAATAACAAACTTACGCAAACTGCCAGACATACTACAAATGAAAGACCATCCAATCAGTTCATCTAGTCAATGAGCTAAACATATTTTTCAAAACCAAGTTTATTTATAAATATTGTATAACTGATACACTTAGATATATCTGAAATGTAAATTTCTATGACTATCATGTAACATCTGGGTGATCTCTGTTGATATATTTTTTTATGATGTGTACAAGTCTTGTTTGCCCCATTACTTGGTTAGCCAGGTATCATACATGTTGGTTATGTGGTATTCCCCAGTTAACTCCCTTGAATGATTCACCTATACCTTATCAGGTTACAGGATGTGCCTATTTTCTTGACAAGACAGTTATAATGTTGCATTCAACTACTACTTTTATTATTAGTCATTAGTATTAATATTATTTTTTTAAAATTGGTTACTAATGTAAAAAGAAATGGATAAAACTAATTGTTTTAATAAAAAAAATATAGGGAACCTTGTACAAAACAAATGCAAAAAACTATAGGGAACCTTCTACAGAAAATGCAAAAAAAACTATAGGGTGCCTTGTATAAAAATATAAAAAAATATAGGGAGTCTTGTACAAAAAATGCAAAAAAACTAAAGGGAACCTTGTACAAAAAATGCAAAAAACTATCTCATGATTCACTAATTTGTTTGGAAAATAAGCACAAAAATACAAGACCATAATAATAATAATAATATACAAAAAAGTTAATTTAATGTTTTAAATGAAAACACAAATGCACTGAAATTATTTACAGTACATTAGTGTGAGTACTTGTATTATGGTTGTTGCTTGATTGTTGTTGCCGTCCAAACAACTGTGTAATAAAGTCTTTAGATTTGTAACAGGTCATCGTTTTAAGTGACAATCAAAATTTGAAATAGTTCAAAGAGAAGAAATATTCTTTAAACTATAAGATAACTTTTTATTGACATTCTGAATCCACAAAGTTATTGGAAACATTTGTTGAATGGTATAACACACCAGTCTGGAAGAGAAATATTTGTCAAGATTGACAAGTGATAGTAGTCACACCAACACTCTCCTATTATTGAGATAAATGCTCATTTTATGGTTACAAAGGCATCATACACCATCCCATGATATCTTATTCAGTTCACAAGCTGATGTCTATCTTTGAATTCTTGGAAAAATCTTGTACATCAATTATTGTAGATAGCTATAGAAACTGAATAAACTCAAGCAACCTTTAATCTATATGCTTAAAACATATCCAACATAAGTACTGTTGTGCTTTCTATTGCTGACTAATCAATAATTTCAATAACATCCCATATTATTGTTACAACAACACAAATTATAAACATACAATCAATATGGAATCACATACCTCCACATGACTTTATGAACACATTTTATTTGTTAAGGTGAGGTCACACACAGACACACACCATACTCATATGGTTTTAAAATGATTTAATATATGGCACATACATCAACACATTCATATAAACATACATGTCAATGAAGAAACATCAGCTGTATGGAACTAAAAACTCTTAATTATTACAATATTAGAAGTGACAGTGTTTGTTTGTAAACACAAATCCCATGGCCAACATAAGCATATTTGGAGTGGCAGACAATATAAAGATGAATACAGTAGAACCTGTCTTGAAAGACCACCTCTTTTGCCAGCAAATTATGGTCTCTCAAGACAGGTGGTCTCTCATAGCAGGTAACAATGCTATATAATCACTAAATTTGTTCACTGAGTGTGGTCTCTCCAGACAGGTGGTCTCACATAGCAGTGGTCCTTCAAGATTTTATTGTATAAACAAAGATACAACAGTCACTCAAGCTTTAAAATCAGCTCATAATGACCTACTTTTGGTTAGGCTGAGTTAAATTCCTTGAGATGCATCAACATATCCATTTTCATGAGTAAGACAAAATAGGTTTGAAGACACTGTGGGTTTAATGAGCCAGTAATACAAAGGTCACTCAAGCATGAAGATTGTTACAGTGACCTAGTTTTTGGTATGGTTGAGTTATGGTTTGAGATGTCTTCACATGCCAAATTTCATGAATGTAGGTGAGTAGGTTCAAAGATACTGAAAGCAATACCAACAGATTGCAGAAAACACAAAGTCACTCATGTGAGAGAATTAGCTCACAATGACCTAGTTTTATATAGTAGGATTACTCACCTTAATATACTTCCAGATTGCAAATTTCAAAAGTGTAGGTGAAATAGAGCCTATCATATTGAGGATTTAGCAAACAGTTAAGAGTAAAAATATTGCTCAAGCTTGAATATATTGGTTATGTCGACATGGTGTAGGTAATGTTGAGTTAGTCTGACTAAGAAGCATCGACAAACCAATTATCCTGAGATGAGGTAAAACGAGGTTCATGATATTAAAGCTGAAGGTGTAACAAATAAACTGCTGAAATTTCAAATGTTACTTCAGCATGAAAATTACATCATGCTGACTTAGTTTTGTTATAGTTAAGTTACTTTCTCTGAGATGTAAACATTTACCAATTTTCACGAGGACTGGTCAAATCGGGTCCAAGAGTCTAAATCTCTTGGTGTGGGGATACAAGTATGAGTAAGCAGAACATTTCCTTACAAAGGGCTTGGCATTCTAGTGTAAATTTTTTATAACATTCAGCATTTTACCATCAGCAGAATGCAAATTTCTGTACTGCATTTTACTATCAGTAGAATGTAAATTTCTGTACTGCATTTTACCATCAATAGAATGTAAATTTCTGTACTGCATTGTACCATCAGTAGAATGTAAATTTCTGTACTGCATTTTACCATCAATGTCAATTTAGTACAGTATTTTACCATTAAAAGAATGTAAATTTCTATACTGCATTTTACCACCAGTAGAATGTAAATTACTATACAACATTTCACCATCAAAAGAATCTAAATTTCTGTACTGCATTTTATTATTAATAGAATGTAAATTACTGTACAGCATTTTACCATTAATAGGATGTAACTTTTGGGAAAGCATTTTATGATTAATAGAATGTATTTTTTTTTTACAGTATTTTACCATTAATAGATATACCATTTGAACACTGCAAAGTATAACTGCTCCCACCTCCCACCCCAATAGTAAGTTGCAATCTATCTAACAGTTTGCTTTATCCCCTCATAGAATTTTAAGTAACACACTGCACACCTGGGCATACCAATAAAAGTGTAATAGAGGGACTGAATAAGTTTTAAGAATAATGAGTTGTAAAAATTAGAATATTTGCTTTCTAAGCTGTTAAAAGAAACCTAAGAATAAGAAAATAAGAGCTAATAAGATGCATGTAAAGTCATCGTTTAATGTGATAAAAATTCCCTGCAGCTATATTGTCTGATTGTCTTTCAAAAGAAATGACCTTTTATACTCACTTATAGGTCAAGCCCAACCGAAAACTGCACAGATCCAGATCTGCCATCATATAATGAACCAGCAAATCTGGGTGTGTGCAGTCTGTTAGAAGTAATCAGTAGAACAGACAAAAATAAACCCTGATCTGTCAGCACACTATGTGATGGTAGATCAGGGTCTATGCTGTTTGCCATTCGATTCAGCTTATATGTGAGTACATAAACATACAAATGCATCAACATTATATGCACTGATACAAGTCAATTTTCTTGAAACATGATTGATTGGTAATGACAGATGCAAATCCTAAGAATATGAATGGTTGCTATTGGTTACACACTTCAAATTTTAAAACATGACTTCTTCAAAATGGATACACAGAAAAGAAAAATTCCTTTCTTATATTTAGCCAAATTTGAATTCACATTCTAAAAAGTCAATATCTGATATACCAAACATGCTTACTTATAAGTTCTTCTGCTGGCACATTATACAACAGCAGATCAGGGACTATGCTGTTACCATTATAACTTGATTTATAAGCAATTATATAAGGTATATACCCGCATGCCAAGTTTGGTTAAAACTACAATTAATATTGTTTTAAAAAAACTCCAAAAACATTATTAAACTGGCATTACTTAAGAGGTGTTCTTCTGATATATCTAAAAATTGGGCTTGATAAAAACACATTCATACTTATTTGTGTTATCAAGCTCACAGTACAGCTAATAATAAACCACAGCCAAAGCCTTTGACCTTAGTGTCTTAGCACTGACTATCAACTTGATATTGGAATGCAATCAAATACAAATTATGTCAAATTCATTTGTACATGTATAAGTCATTGCATTCATAAGGCCAATGAAATACAAAAATGTAACCAATGACCTTTGACTTGATCTGGTTTTCAAACTCCTTTACAATTTAAAGTGTGGATATGCTGGTGGTCATATCTTTATCATTTTCATTCAGAACGAATTATATACTGAACCAAGTGCTTTAATGAAAATCACATGCCAATACCACCATTTGTAATAACAAGATTTTAGAGATGGCCACTTTGGTACCATGCTGGATATGCGATGAGTGCCATTTTCATTCAGAACTAGCGTTAGTGAAAACCCCATGGTGATACAACTGTCCCCTCAAGAGCGACAGCTAGATTTTTAAGATCACTGCTATGCTGGAGGTCTGATCACCACTGTTTAATCTAATATATACCAGACATCATAAGAAGTCTATTTACAACCATCTGTCCAGAAGTAGCATGACTTTCATGAGGGCCGCTGTGGCAGCCAGAGTGAATGTCCAATGGGGATCATTTTTATTTCAGACCAACTAGACTCCAGGTTTAATGTTTGTGTACAGTTTAACTGTGATATTCCTGATGGTTTAGGCGAGGCAGTGATAACAAATTGTGCTAATGAACGGACGGACCATGGACACCAAAAGGATGACTGAGATGCCATCATATCAGTCCTTTTGGTCTTTGACCGGTAGAAGTGACACAAGGTTTTACAAACCATTCTACCCAATATAACTTGAAAAACATTTTAATGCAAAATGATAACATTATTTACAGTGATGATAACTGCACCATCTTATTAGTAACAACTAAGTTACTTGATTGGTTAATGCAGGCAGAACAAAAATCTCTCAATGGTAAGTTTCGTGGTTTTATGATCAGATGACCAGATTATACAGTATGGTAAACTTTTATTTAACACACGATATCTACACTAACCAATGCATAGGTAACTATATGACTGTTATTTAAAACATGATACCATTGCAAATCTAATTCTTTACAACAAAATGCATAGCAGGGTACACATAGAACATCATAAACTGATGTAACTTTCAAGAAAGTTAAACTTAATATGCTATTATACATGTCCATAATAATTAATTAATAATTAAATAGATACTCATATAATCTAAACAATATGACTCTCAAAATTCATCATCCCAATAATACAAATTCTGAATCTCCTGAGAAAAAACATACAAAGTCTGTAAAGTTTTGTAAACTGTTTGTTTCCTAGACTGCCTCATGCATGTCCTTTTAATAATATCTTATCTGCCAATGAAATCACTGAGAAGAAATATTTATTTATTTATTTTTTTAACAAAACTTACATGACTTTGTGCTTTGTCAAGTCTTGAATGAATGCCCAGGCTTCCAGTGACATAATGTATAGTGACCACAAGATTTTGTCTTCCATGGGCAAGGTTCTTATGTATGTAGGTATGCGTTGCATGTAAAGAACAGAGATTGAAAAATTTTATCCTTTATGAACACATGTTCTTCCTATGGAAGTTAGATGTCTCATAGTATCTGTAGTGACAAAAGTGAAGAATCAATAGATACCATTTACTTTAATATAGTCATACTTTATAAGTAATCAACCTATGGTTGCATGTCATTAGTCATACATTATATTAACTAATCAACCTATAGTCACATGTCATTCAAACTCTAATGTTAAATGATTAATACTACTGTTGGCAAAGTTTATTAGGTGTTACATATTTACTCCCACACAAAATGCTTACCCAACACTCAGGTCTAATATCCATCACCCAGCTGGCCATCAATACATAACACAGTATACCAAATCAATTCAAATGATCGTAAATTTAACATTCTTCAACCATTTTCAGTATCTGCTCAAAATTAATGCTAATTCATGTAAGGGTATTCTGGCTTACTTGCCATGGTAATGAGTAAGCTTGGTTGCTAATTCATAATGAATGACTTGTCATGCTAATGAGTAAACTTGGTTACTAATTCAAACTGAATGACCTGTCATGCTAATGAATAAACTTGGTTACTAATTCAAACTGAATGACCTGCCATGCTAATGAGTAAGCTAAGTTACTAATTCACAATGAATGAGCTGCAATACTAACAAGTCAGCTTGGTTACCTATTCATAATCAATGACCTGCCATGCTAATGAGTAAGCTTGGTTATCACTGCTCTTGAAACAAAATCAACTTTATACTGTGATCACTGACTTAGGAACCTTAGGGGCTAAAATGTGTGTAAAATGCATTAACAATTACATAGAACATGGATAACAAGTTTAATTCATCCAAGTGATTTACGGTAAAAATGAAGAACACTCTGTCCACAATTCCTATTGTTATTTCTGTTTAGCTCCATTAAATATATTGTAATAATTGAATGTAGATTTAAGTAAATGGTGAGGTTTTCAGGAAAATTTAATGAAAGTTGTTGATATTACTGAGATTTGAGATTGTACATGCTATACAGTAATTAATGCATGTCCAGCAGTGACTGATTAGGCTACATTTTAGTAGTGATCCACTGGGCTCCTGTCCAGCAGAGGTGATCTGGGCTCCTGTCCAGATGTGACTGACTGGGCTCCAGTCTGGCAGTGACCCTCTGGGCTCTTGTCCAGCAATTACCCACTGGACTCCTGTATGGAAGTGGCTCCTGTCCAGCAGTGATCCACTGGACTTCTGGCATCCTCTGTCAGTGACCCTCTTGGCTCTTTTCCAGCAGTGACCCACTTCTGGACTGCTATCTAGCAGTAACCCATTGGGTTCTGGTCCAGCATTGATCCACTGGGCTCTAGTCCATCAATAACTGCTGCAGTCATTGTTAGAAAAGCGCAATCAGGTAAACATTAACACCTAGTTAGCCAATTAGGTGGTCAGCAGGATATTGGTACTTGTTATGCCATAATTAATAACTGCCATGCTAGCCTAGTAGATAAATTAGGCCCCAAAAATATATGTGCATTATTTGGGTTTTTTTGACTTCCCTTGAATGTTTTCAGAGTTCAAAAATATCAACTTATAAATGCATGAAAGGCATCATAAATAATGTATATATATCATTCTCTCAATCTAAAATTTCTAAAACATCAATATATATCTTTACAGAAAGATGCTCCTCAATTTGGAAAACAAATAAGGTATATTCAGGAACCAGAAAGCAGGACAGAAGAATGATCATCAGACTGTACATAAGTACAGATTACAATTAACAATGAAAACTGTACAGACCCAGATCTGCAGTCACATAATGTGAATGCAAAACTATGGTCTATGTTGTAATGTTATGGCAAAGCAAGGACTATGCATTCTGCAGTTTACTCAATTTATAAGCAAGTGACTGTATATACATTTAAAGGGAAAATATCTGTATAACCTAATCTGATGTGTATACCTTGAACTTGTCAATCTTTTTATAATCATCTATCAGTGCAACAATGAGATTTTAAAATAAAGTAAAACATCCCAATTATGTCTACTGCTTGAATGGTGAGAGTGGTGCAAATCGAGGTGGTCTGCTTTCAAGGGGTAAGTTTACAGTTTTACGTAGAAAAGTGGGAACTATCAAATGTGTTGATTATAGGGACTGGTTTCACTTGGAAGGTGTTTAGAGGGAGAAGTTTTCAAGTATACTGAACATACACATGAGTCAGACAGTCTTTCTGAGTCATAAACAATGCATACATTAGCTGCTTTCTAGATTTTGAAGTGTACCATTTCCTTGGGATAGCTGTAGCAATTTTCAAACATTAAAACAGACTCGGAGTCCTATGTGGATTCACATCTTCTGGTGATTTCTCATTGATATTACATGCCACCTTCCTGAGTTTTCCTGATGTGAAAAGTCTATTATAGGCTGTCTCACTCTCCAATATAAGCTTGTCCACAGCAGACATTTCCTCCTGTGGTTTCCGTTTGTGATGCTTCCAGCTTTTTGAGGAAGTCTGGAAACAGTCCACTTTATCATCTTTTAATGTACTGGTATCGCACAAACCAGATATATCTCCATCCACACTATCACAAAAAATATCATCCACTTCCTGAAAATTGTTTCTTTCCATGGCAACTGCTTTTGTTGAATAGGATTCACTTAAAAGACAATCCTCTAAATCTTCTGTGACTTTTTTGTTCTTCGATGGGGGAGGTTTCCGTTTCTTGTTATTCTTGCCTTTGTCAGAAAATATAGTATCAAGAAAACTTGAGTTTGTGCCAGTTCTGTTTTTAATCTGTGTGTCAGCATTTGCGGCAAATGAACTCGAGAAAATGTCAGACTCTTCTTTTTCAACAATGTTCAACTGGTTGTATTGAGCTGAGTCCTTACCAATCTGACTCAGTAGATCCCTGGAGTTAACAGCAACATCTTCCTCCAAAAAACAAGCAGTCTTTTGAAACTGATTATCTGCATCATTCAGATGCTCATCTTTAAAAGAACTCAAATCAAGACTGGTTCTTCTATCTTTTTCAGCACTAGCTTTTTGAGCTCTAGCTCTCTTTTTTACCACTAGTGTTGCTTTTTTCCTAGGAGGAGTACCCTTAACATAGATGTCTTGAAAACTCTTAGAACTAGAGACATTTAAATTTTCTTCTGTGGAAAATTCACCATCTGATGATTCACCGTCAAAAGTTACACCTTTGGCCGAACTCTTGGTCCTATTTTTAGCATTTGTTTGTCGTCTGTTTTGCTTTGACTTCTCTCTGGCAGGACTCCCTATTTAAAGAAATAAAAGATTTTAAAATTTATTGTCTGACTTAATATACATTTGCCCTCGAGGCTTATAATTATTTAGTAATGCTCTTCTCTGCAAAAAGGAGATATGTGGAGTGTTTATATTTCACGTGAAATGTGTACAAAGAAATGAAAAACAATTAAAAAGAAACAAGTTCTGTGAATGCTACTTTATATGCCTGTACCATGTTTAGATGTTCCTCTATGTAGGCACTATCAGTACACAGTAGACCCTGGAGATTACTGACCAAAAGGTTTTCATCAACTTGGCCATGAAGCTATGAACTAAAATGTGCACAAACCATATTTTTGTATTAGACTCATCATGACCTTGACCTCTGACCTTCAGACCCCCAAATCTAAAGGTTTCTTCTTAGTACATGCCAGACACAGAAAAAAAATCTGGAAAATGAAATACTCCAGAACAAAAGTTATTGTGCAAAAACATTTTTCTTTGACTTACAGTGACCTTGACTCTTCAATTTTCAACATCAAAATCATAAAGTCACTTTGTCACCTTAAGTGTAAGTTCTTCCAAAATTTGGTCAAGGTATGTGGTTTAGACCAAAGTTATTTTTAAAAAACCATTTTTCTTCTTTCTGTCGCAGTGACCTTAACCTATGAACCCAAAACTGACAGGCTTCTTTCTTAGCCAAAATACAAGCCATCCACAAACTTTGATAAAGGTTCATGGTCACAAACTGATGCCTTTGTGCATAAACCATTTCTCATTCATCAGTAATAGTGACCTTGAGTTTTGACTTACAACTGAATATGCTTCTTCCTTAATCCAAGTGCAAGCCGTCCACAAAATTAACTAATGTCATTGTGCAGAAACCACTTTTATTCTTTCAGTTAGAGAGACACTGATCTTAAATCTTTTGACCCTGAAACCAATAGTTTTTTTCATTAATCCAAATGCAGACCACAGAGTTTGGTAATGGTTGATGATGTATAACTAAAATTAAGGCAGAGAAACAAAAAGGTTGCCTATGGACAGATGTACAAATGGACATACATAAGGATGGACATAGTAATATCCACTCCAAAAATGTAAGAATTTTGTCTATGACATAAAGAAATACATGCATCTCTTTTGATAAAGTGCTGAAAAAAATTCAAAGGTGTGACCTGAATTACATTCAGAAAACCACATACAGTCAAACCTGTTCTAATGGTCACCTTTATTAAGGGGTCACCTATTCACAACAGCCATTCTAATCCCCCACACCACCAAATTTCCTATATAAATGTCCTGTATGTAATGGTCACCTGCCTTCTGTGGTTAGCGGCCAGGTGTTTCTTAACCAAAGAATTGTTTCTCCCTGCCTTAAGCGGTTGATAGAATATATCTACATTGACCATTCAATCAATGCAAACTGAGTTACTGCTTCATGAGTAATGCATTGTTTTGATAAAGGAATAACATGTGAATCGACATGCAAACATTTCTTATCTCGCTTGTACATGTAATTCAAGTCACGCTGGCAGTGTAATTCAATGGTGTTAATTTGTCAAATTTGAAACAGACATGACTGCCTCAATCTTTGATGGTGGCTTTAATTTGTCCTTTTCTATTAGATAAAATATATTTGCAGCGGAGTTTTGCTACAACATATTTTGGGTCCAAAACTTGAATGTTTATGATCGAAAATTTTACGAACTGTTGTAGAGAATGGGTAGGGGGAGGGAGAATACACAAAATGCCAGTCAAACCAGAGAGGCCATTCTGACATGTTGGATAATGGACATAAGGTGCCCCTAATTATTGCATGCATTTGTGTCTTCCCAGTTGTTCATGCAAGCTATAGCAACAAAAGCACAAGACAAAAGAAGTAGGAATCTCCTGGACTTATCAAAACCCTATAGCTGAATTATTCCTCCAGGGTCTGTAATAGACATTACATCAGTCTCTCACACTCTGTGTTTTTTAACTCTGTTGTGTGTTGGTGTCAACATATCAGACCTTCAGAACAAAATACATTTAACCTAGGCATGAATTTAAAAGAAAAAGATGCTAACAACACCATCTAGCTTTTGTTATCATTATCAATCTCCTAGACATGCTTGGGCATTTGATACAAATAAACTTTACAACTGTCTTTACTGGGAATGCCAATCAATTAGGTGCTGTGTATTTTTAAGGTAGCAAGTCTAATAATTGTTAATTAATAATTAATTTTTAAAAACATTTAAGTCAAGTGGAATAATAAGCTATTGTTGGGTGAACTTCTTATTTATTTATTTTAAGAAAAAATTGTTGTAATAAATAATTACTTTGAAAGGAAACTAATTAATCATGGAAAGATAATGCTAATACTAAAGATGTGGCAAATCTGAAACCAGGGAATGACACATTTTTCTGGTACATTTATTTATTAGGTATATCAATATTTTCTTTGAGGCTTTCTTTGAGACCACAACTTGTTAATCCTCCTTTGAATGCTTTTATATTCAATTTCACAAATATCTGACTTCCACAAAACTCTCTGAAAAATATGCAGTGAAAGAGTCATTAGAATTTGGGGATCACCATGTGAAATGAATCATTTTACTATCTGTTAATTTATATACGTGCTAATTAATACAATAATCAGGATTAAGACAGCTCCATGTTCGATGCAGTAAAATCACTGCTGTGCAAGAACATTAATTATGATCTGTAAGCTATAGGTTCTGAAACTTAACTAAATTCCATTTTTTTTATCTCTTTGTCAATTTGGCAGATGATCTGTGTAGTCAAAAGGGAATAAGGAACATCTAAGAAAAAATGTAACCCATGGCATGACCATATTATCTGAATTCGAGTATATAGGGTTTAACACAGGGGTCTCAAAGTCAAACCACCCTGAGGGCCACATGAGGGCATTTTCAATGGCCCAAGAGTCACACCAGCTTTGTTATCTCTCATAACACCTTGTGACGCCAATCATTTTGTGGGCCACAGAATACGGCTTGGCGGGCTGCATGTGGCCAGTGGGCCATGTATTTGAGACCCCTGGTTTAACTGCATGTCAGTACAATACTTCTATATGGTGCCAATTAAAAGGTCAGTTGTAAAATTTCAGAAATAAAAAACTACAAAGAAAAAAATTAGGAGCATAACCCATTTCAAATAACTGTAAACATGTAGTAAACGAAGACAGAAGATAAAAAGATCAAGAAGTTAAACTCTGCAAAAGGTACATAAATTAAACATTACATGTAATGTCCTTAAAATGTAGAGTCAAAATTTGTTATATAAACTTCAAGTGCATTGTAATACTATCAAACAAAAATTAACAAAATGCAGTAGTTGTTTCATTTTCAGA
>JAECUM010039308.1:0-43120 GCA_016617855.1 Megalonaias nervosa
GCGTGGGTTCGAGTCCAGGCTCGGCTAACGTGGGTACGTGAGAAAGCCTGCCAGTAGCTTCTCGTGGGTCGGTGGTTCTTCCCGGGGTTTTCCAGGGTTCTTCCTCCACCATTAATACTGGCCGCCATGTATAGCCTATCTTGTGCTGAAAAATGGCGTTAAACCCAACAACAACAACAACAACAACTTTCTTAAAATCAAAGAATATTGCTCCAGTTTTTTCACCACTATTCATCTTTCTTCAGTGAGTTTAAGTGTATACTAACACATGTTATTCATCTCCTAATCCACATTGAGATCACTTAACTTGGTTGTACTTCAAAAGATACCTTTCTGCAGATATTATGATACAGTAAAACCTGTTAAGAGATACTGCCCCTTCTGCCAACAAAAAGCGGTCTCTCAAGACAGGTGGTCTTTCATAGCAGGTTTGTACAAAAATACCAGTTTCCAAGGTCCAGTTTCAGAAAATTTCAAGAAAAATAACCACAATCACTGTACATATATTCTATTCTTTATTAATAGTTGTTGCTAAAATATTGTATGCATTCATCTAAAAACAAAATTATATAGCAATAAAGATATACTTCTATCATTAAACATGAAATCACATTTACATTTGAAGATCACATATTTTAGCATATGAAATCGTTTCTGAATTACTCGTTTTCCTTTATAACAACCTAAATTTGTTTTACCGACGTTTAAACCGCTTTTTTGCGAGTGGTCTGCACTTCTTCACTTCTTTCAGTTATAATAATTATTTTCTCCAGCCTTAAAATTTGTCTCTTTTTAGTTGGAGGTTCGTCCATTGTTATTAAAATTCTAGGTGTTAAAATTATTAGTGCTCAGTTGTAACATCGAACGTAAAGACGGTGGCTGTGGGAAAATATGAAAAATCTATACATGTGCATTGCATATCTAACAATTAATGAAATAAAAAGAAACAATTATCTCATCCAGAAACAGGACCATTTACTCAGTGACAAAAGTCAACGGCTTCATTCAAAGATAACATACAGGGATTAACTCTATAAGCAAAGTGCGTAACCCGGTCGCACCAACTTGAATAGACGACAGCTTTGTGATTGGGATGTCATCACTTAACATGGTGGTTTGGGGGGGGGGACAAACATCACAAGTCTTGAGCACTATCAATCGAATCCCGCAAATGATTCTCTCTTGCTGGTTTAATAGACAATGACCTTATTCACCCCTGGCAATACCGTTTAACTCGTGACAAACAAAATACGCGACCACTACGTCAACTTTGACACTTCAACGGCATTTCATGACATGTACATTAGCCTGGTTTACGGACTGTAGCATCTGTCACCGGTAGCAACAATCCTTTTTTAAATATTCTTTTGATATTTGTTTTTGATCAGAACAATCGATACTAATCAAGCGGTCGTTGTAATAATTGATTACATAAAGGTCACTGGTGTCTGTCTGTTCTCGCGATACAGTCGTCATAGGGATGCCAGGTCCTACAACGGCCGGGAAGCAAGTCATGTGCGGGAATAATTAGTCTGGTTCCCTGCTCTGTATGCTTTCTGCGTTCCTCACCCCTATACGAATAACGGAGAACACAACAGGGAGCATACGAAGCAGGGAACCAGGCTAGGAAATAATCTACATATACTTTAGTCTGGTTTACGAGAGAAACTATAAATCACTATACGCATAGCTAAAGAAAATTCAGAGATCGGTAGCCAGCCTATTTTTTTTTTTTAAATATTTAGAACTGTATGAGCGGTCGTTCTTACAGGGATTAAATAAAGGTTGGTGGAGTTTATCCTCGTTTTTTTGTGATGCGGTCGTTCATAGCAGTGTCGAAATGCATATTTTGCCAAGAAATTGCGGCCGCTGGTCGCGTTCAGCAGGTGGTCGCTCATAGCAGAGCGTTTATATAATAAAATCGATCCGTGCATTACGATTGTGGTCGTACATGACAGGTGGTCGCTCATAGCAGAGGTCGCTCAAGACAGTTTTTACTGTACATGCCTTTCAGACAGTTTGATATTGGTCTGTATTCGTCACGGCAGGTCTAAACCTCGTTTTTGTGTGTCAGGGATAAGTCTACTACATTAATTAGGATGTATGGGTTGACTTAGATTTCCTTGGTTTGGTTTGGTTTTGTGGAGTTTTATGCCATTTTTAGGCACAAGATAGTGGATGAAGATATGGTTACAGATTGGAGATGAAGTAATATTATACATTTTAATAACAAATAACACTTAGAAGTAGATATTGTTTTGCAGTTACTATTCAAAGTGCAAATGTCCTTTAGGTAAATAGAACAGTTGAAATGGACATTATTAGTTAACACTGGATCTTCAGTGGAAATAATGTGTGATGTAACATGTTCACTCATTCATCTTAGCTGGAGTAGCTGAGGCATCATACACAAGAGTTCTTATGAGATTTTACATTTCCACCATGGACATTCACATGCATTGTTCCAGTCTCTTTAGATTTAGTTTTGTATCAGTTTATGAGCATTTTGTTATTTTGACACCATCTCTTAATGTAGGTTATCTTGTAGCTTGTAAGTGAGAGACTATTTTTTGCTGCTGGGTTATCAGTAGCATACGTATCTGTGAGAATCACTGAATGTGGGGTAAAAGAGTGCATGTGTATATAACAAACAGAAAGGGACCAAGTTTTGAGATCTGTGGAACACCATATTTAACAGGGGCATTATCAGATTTAGCATTTTCTATTTGTACTTGATGCTTTCTGCCATTCCAGTATGATTACAAATTATAGTGCATTTTTATCACATACTTCAAGCTTAGGTGGAAGATTTTATGATCTGCAACATCAAAGACCTTTTTTAGGTCCAAAAAGACACTACTACTGACATTCCCTCCATTTCGTTTCTTTACATGACATTTTTCAGTGACTAAAACCAGACTGGGATTAGGATATCAAACTTGATCAGATGATTATATAGCTGCTTTTAAAGATGCCTTTCAATAAATTTGGACAGTTTGTTTTGTTTTTGTTGGTTGTAATACACTTTAACACATTACTAGGTATTGACTATTTGATGATGAGGAAATGGGAGGTAAGTGCATTTCCCAAGAACACACCACAGCAGCCAACCCAGGCTGGCAGTGGTGGGTATCGAACCCACGACCCTTTGATTATGAGTTACATTGCTCCCAGTTTGGACGGCATGGGTAAGATAGAAATTGATCGGTAATTTGTTTCATTAGTTTTACTGTAAAATTTGTGTCCTGGTACAAAAAAAAGCAGTTTTGAATATTACAGACAATTTTCCAGTCTTATTTTATTGAAAATAATGTCAGAAAACACTAGCTGATGGACTCGGCTTGAAACTTTTGAAACTAACATTATCAATACCAGCAGATTTATTTATATTTAGTTGACTTATATTTAAATAGTTTATGTTACTTTACTAGAGCAATCCTATATTTTTTAGCCCAGAGGAGAACTGTCTTGCCTCCATTGGTGGAGCATCATTATGTAATCAGATTGTCTGTAAGTTCATTATCTACCCAGATCAGCCTGGATCTTGTGTCTCAGTGCATCCTTGAAAAAGACACTTGGCTACCATTTCTTCAGAATTATATAGTCAGCTAGAGAATGCCCATTTGCTGTGAAATTCACTTCAGTGGAAACTGGAAAAAATGAACAAGTTGGTAATTAATCAATTACATTGTTATATATTTTTGTGCAAGCATACAGACCATGACATCTCGCCTTCATATGACCACAGCTTTATAGTTGTGTAATTCAGTTTTAACTGTATAACTTTTAATTAATTAATAAATTAACATGTTAAATTTTCCTGTAAGCTGGGACAGACTTGGACGATGAATACAGACCACTCTCACCTTGATATGACCTCTACTTCATAGCTAGGTAATTTATTTATAGCACATTGTCCCAGGGACATGCAGCACAGTATGATTCAACTGTTTCTGATTTTCTAGGGGTTTTTGTGACGCAATGATTTTATGCCATTGATGAAATTTAGAATTTTATCTCTTTTTTTAAGTAAAACCAATCAAAAGCACAATCTTTTATGTATTCTGCAATAAAATAAGCAGACAAATAAGTGGAATAAATAGAAAATTATAAGGTTTTAGGAGGTGTTTTGATAATTTGGAGAGAGGGAGAGGGTATGGCCCTTGACGAGCGGAGTGGAAGGGCTACTAGTGCATTGCCATGGTGTGGGGAAGCACATTCTTTTCAGTCAGGCTGGAACATTGCTAAAGTTATGTAGTTATGGACAGAAAGGTACAAACTACTAAGCAGGTTTGTTGCTGAAGTTGCCATGTGGCAACCGTGCTGTGTCATGTCTAGAGAATTAATATTTAAAAACTTGAGAATAAATAGATTGTCTTTTCATGCGTGCTCAGATATCTCTGAAATGAAGTTTTCCTGACAATTGTTATACAGACAACAAGGAGAAAGCAGATTTGTATGCCTTCATGTCACTTATCTCTGACAAATTGTTTAAGGAACATTGTTCATGGTATGTCCTTTAGATTGTCTCTGGGGCATATAGTGTATTTCTTAAAACATTGTTCTTGTTTGAGTTATTGTTCCTGTATAATTCAGTATTTCCATTTCTTAAGTAGCAGTTACTTATTACCATATGTAGCAGGTATTGAACATTTTTATTCATGATAGTTTCTCCATAAAAAATTTGTTGATTGCTTCGATGAGAATTGAGCATTATCCTCATTGGTTAATCTTGCTCTAGTGACTTGGCAGTGTTTTGGATTATATCGCAATGGAGTAGGCAAGATCGACATAGCATTCTACAAAATTATTGTGTGTGAAATTTGATTCCAAATATTTTCTTCTGTGCCATGTTGACTCTACTTTTGTAAAATAAAACTGTATTTTGCAAATTATTATTATTTTTATTGATTGGTTGGAAATGTCGTTTGACTGTTCTAAATTGTACACCAGGATCTAGGATACGCAATGTCTGTAACTGGTTGGTCTGTGTCAGATTGATCTGACTACACTATTTTGGTTTGTAACTGGTGCTCTTAGTTGTGTAAATCATATACCAGGATGTAGTGATAAGGCTACTTGATTGGGTGATCAGAGGGTTCATGGTGATATAATTTTCACTTTAGCTTAGTTTAAGTTACATTTAAAGAAACATTCAATTTTTAGACTCCTTGTTGATTACATTTGGACAAACAACATAGTTAACTACAGTCAATGAACTTGGTTAGGGATGAGTCTGAGTTCAAGCACAGTAATCTTACCAAGTTCTAGGTCACTATCATTGCAAGGTTTGCTTTGGTTTTACATTCAACTTCTGTTTTCCAAACTCTTTCGTAGAGTTATCAAATTTGTTTAAACCGAATTGCACCCTGAGTGCACTGCCTTTTCCTGAACTAGGTCCCAGTTACCTATATATCATATGTTGGTAATATGATCAGCTATTTTAATGCCACTATTTGTTGCAGTACCAATTACATGATTTATTGACACATCAATTTTTCTGACCCCGAAGCCAAAAATCCAAAACTCTTGGAAAGATGTGAAAATCATGTTGATACACCCCACTTTTAGGTCACCTTTATGAATTAGGGATAGAGAGCTGTTGTACTAACTCTGTATCAGTGTTCATGATGGTTTCTGCACATGAAAAACCATATATGTGTACATATATGTAAAGCCTCACTGCATCTATACCCTTTCTTCCTAGCCCCTAGACAGCAGATTGGAGTCCAAGGTTTTGTATAACAACCATTTGGAAGGGGGCTAACTGTCTACATATGTGTACATTAGTTGGTGAGGGATGCATCTTGATGATTACATCATTACATAAGTAGGTCACTTAGACCAGTGTTTGAAATTACATTTTGTCTGTAGGTTTGGTGGAAGTTTATTTGTCACAAGACCAGCACATATGACAACATGAATCCTGGCTGAGGGCTAATTCTGTGGTTAAACACTACCTTGTAAAATGTATCAAAAGTCTAACGATGTAAATTAAATAAAATGTTTACTCTTTTCTTCAGATCTTTCTGATGTCTTCTTATATATTTGACCATGCAAAGCTCTTAAATTTGCAGGTGCTGTAAAAAAGTGAAAGTTGAAATGAGATCAGATTATGCTAAAGCCTCTTTTGTGTGTTTTTGTGTTTTATTCAGTAATTGGGTGAAAATTCAGAATGATATGTACAGTGTATATACAGTGGTTTGATCTGTGGCTGCTATAGATAAATGATAGAAAACATTTTTTACAGTAGAAATCTTTATTTTCTCATATTTTGACACGTTTACGTTGGGCCTACAGCTCCCATGAAAAGCCTGCAGTTTGCATTTGCTATAGGGCCTTTTGGCCTACATCATATTTGATCCATTTTCATACACTGACTTATATTTCATACTTCACTGACTTTGATTAAATTTTCTCTTTAGTTTATTTCTCAAGCCCTGTTCATGATAGAATCATGAAACAAACTTTTTGTTTAGTCTAACCATGCGCATCAAGATAAATTGTTTTTTTTTTCTTTTCTTCAAATGTTTCTGCTGTCGTCTTCTGTATTAGACCATACAAACATCTTAAATTTGCCTATCCTTGACCAAAGATACTATTTGCAAACAGTAAACATACTGTTTATACATGGAATCATACAACTTATGAAGAAATGCATATTGGTGAGTACTACACACTGGTCACAAAAAGTAGGAGACTGACTCATATTTCATGTTTGCATTACTTGGGTTAAACTATGTTTTTCAAGTTTTTTCTAAGCTGTTTATGCTAGAATCATCAAACTAGATGATTTTATGCCTCTTTGTTAGTACAGTACCATTACAACAGAATAAAGTCTCTGTGATGTAGATTTTGCATTTTACTGGCTTAGATTTTGCATTTAGCTTATGACCAAAAAATTTGATTTTTTTTGCACCCTTTTTCCCATACTGTTGTGTAATGGAATCGTGAAACTTTATGAATGGACATATCATGATCAGTACTATATCCTCATCACAAAAGTAGGTCATTGAGATCCATATTTATTGCGTAAAATACTTGGCTTCTGTATTTTGATTTAAGTTTTATTTTTTCAAGCACTGTTCATGTTAGGATCATGAAAATTTAGTTTCTTATGGATCTCAGTACCACAACTTAAGAATAATGATTATTGACCTATACAATGCACATATTACTGACGTTTGTTAAGTTTATTTATTTAGCTCATGAGGACCATTCCGTTGGCCATAGTGGTTAGAACATCCAACTCCGATGTGGGAGGTTGTGTGCTCGAACCTCGACCAAGTCATTCTAAAGACATAAAAATGGTACTCACAGCTGCCTTGCTTGTCTCTCAGCATTAAGAGGTTAAGATTGGTTGTCCTGGTGTTGGATAATGTGACTGGGTGGGTCATGATGCTACCTGTCTGCGGCATGAATTCCCCAGTGCTGGACATCACTATAAACTGCCACACTGCAGACATCATAAAAATATGATTAAAATTGTTAGAACTACATTAAACATCTAAATCACATACATTAACCTCGTGACCAAATAGGTTTTTTAGATTCCATATACATACTGTATACCTGGAATCGTGAAACGTGATGAGTACTATATTGTCATCACCAGAGTAGGTCATTGTGTTAAATAGTTTTTGTTTTCAGACTTTTATTAAATTATGTTTTAACTGTTCATGCTTGAATCAATAAATTAGATGAGTGGATGCATCTGATGAGTACAGGTACTACATTCTCATCACAAAAGTAGGTCATTGTGACCCATATTTCATGCTTGACTGACTCAGGGTTCAATTTTGTGTTTGATGTTCATTTCTTAAGAATATGTTAATTGTAGAATCATCAAACTAGATTATTCTCTGTGAGGTCAGATATTATCACACCCTGACAATTAAAATTCATTGTTTACATATTGTTGGGCAGTATTATTAGGAATAATGCCACAATTTGGAGTTGTTGTGCTCTTTCTTGAAAAATTTCAAGACAGAGTGAAGCAAAATAAATAGACTGGACATCCCAGGCTAATTCCGAGAGCATGTTAAAAATGCATGGACTCCCATTTAAACAGAGATGTTCATCCCTACCAGGTGTAGAGTATGTAATTGGTATATCCCCAAAAAGTTCTATATCTTTCCTATAAAAAGTGCTATTAGATAAGAGGGCTCTGAATCAGATTCAGTAATTTCTATCATCTGATATTTAACACTATGTTGTAGCCAGATAGATTAAAATGCTTAGACACAGGGGAATCTTGATGGATATCCCTCAAGTGTTCTTTTTATTCTCACTTGGGATTTCCTTTTAGTCTCACCTATGTATTGTTGCCACATTTAGTGCTAGTGAGCAAAGAGATAAAATTACTTGTGGTACAGTGTCCACATAGTTTTGATTTATATTTGAGGTTCATAAATATACTTCTAAAGATTTTAGGTTTATCATTTTCCTGTAGAAACTGCAATTACTGGTCTCGCAATCTAATATTTTGTTTGTGAATTCCGTGAGCATGTTGACAGGGGAAAATGTTGTTTCAGCACAAGATAGGCGGCCAGTATAAATGGTGGAGGAAGAACCCGGAAAACCCCGGAAAGAACCACCGACCCACAAGAAGCTACTGGCAAGCTTTCTCACATAACCACATAGCCAAATCTGAGACTCGAACCCACACAGACAGAGGTGTGATGGCAGTGATCCGTAATGGTGAGCGCTTTAGACCACTCGTCGACTTTGGGCCCTGAATAGGAATTTTAAAAAAAAATGTTTTTGAGAAATATATTGACAATAAAACTACAACTTAATCTTTTACTTGGAAATATGTGAAAATATACATGATGGAAAACATGAAGAGGTTTTAATATGATATAACAGTTTTTAGACAAAACTGAAGAAAATGAGGAAAAAGATAATTTCCATTTTTCTAGTTATATAAACTTTATGCGAATTTTAAAACCGGTTGTGAAATTGGATTTTTAAGTTGTACAACTTTATACCTTTTATGGAAGACTATTGTCATAAAAATGATGTAATTATTGCTAATAGCATATGGAACATATTAAATGACTAATTGAATTTAATGAAAAATAACACAATAAATTGGTAAGATACACTTCTAAATTATAAAGATAATGCCTCCTATTCATGCCATCAATGAACATAATGTTTTTTGCATTTGGAATCCCTATCAATGCCTTGTTAAGTAAGACAATAATGATTCCAGCTTTTGAAACTTTTTCATTTTGTTGTGTTATGAAATTTGTGTCAAATTCATAAGATTTTTCGATTTCAGATCTCCTACCAATAATCAGGTTTTTGCTTTTGTGTAGTTAAATACAAGATCGGTGAAACATATTCAAAGAAAATAAAGTACATTCTAGGTATCAGGAAATCCTATCCCTGATCAGGATATTGTTTTTGTTTGGCTAAATATAAAGTCATTGAAAGGGTATTGAAATACCTTTGTGCTCTTCCTGGTCTTTTTGATTTGACTAGTTCTACAGGTGTCATTGAGATCTGAAAGAAAAAGTTTCTCATTGTGTCAATAAGTTGTGCCCATCAAGCAGGAAGGAGAATTTAAATGCATTTGTTAAATGTATTTTAAATCTTCCTTATCCTTCATGAGCATCTGGCAAATGAAATATTTGAAACAACTGAATACATAATTATTGTTTTTGATATTGATCAGTTTTGAGCAAGTGAAATATAGGTATTCTTTTCTCTCTCATTTGAATGTTCCTGCTGCAGATAATGGAATCCTTTCTCTAGGGTATTAATAATGGGTGCAGTTTGTTTAAATTTAGATCTTATCAGGGATTAAAATAAGGAATATGAACACAGGAAATTATCAGGAGTCAACACAGCAAACTGTTGAGATAGGCAGTGTAGCACCTAGGGTCCCAGGGGCAGGGGCCACAGGCAGTGTTCCCCACCCTCCAGATTTTGTGGGCAGCATTTAAAGAGACAAAGGAATATAGTAGTACATAATGGACTTAAGTGAGGCTAAAGAAAATGAGACTATAATCTTGGCTTGGTAGCTTTGCCATCTTAATTTTGTCTTCTACACTGTACTGTCATATTTTCCTTGGACATTTTATCGTATGCCCAAGCAACTCATGAAAACATTAACATGTTTGAATATTTGGTTAACCTGAAATGAGCTGCACCATGGAATTTACCATTCTGGATCTTGCTGTTATTTAACTTTAGTGTTCACTCATGATCTGTCAGCATTTGTTATAATAAATAATCATTTTTTATGAATTTTTTTTTTCTTCAGATCAGTAAATCATTCATTAAATCTCTCTTTATCATTAATTCAGTCTCAAAATAAATGATATCTTCGGGTTTTAACTTCATAAATAAGTTACACTAGTGATCATCAGAAAATTTACATTGCAATTTGGCCAACTACCACAAACTTTAAATGTTTTCATTGACAGATACATTATTTTAAAATGGATTTTAATTACCACCTTACACTCTTTATCACACTTTGCAACTTTGACTGTTGTTAAGGCCAACAAAGATGTGGTTGGACATCCTCAAAAGAAAAGTTGTAGATCTGCTTTTCAGTTTGAATCCTGAAGAAAAAGTGCACTTAGGGTCTAGACTGTACACAGGACAGGAAACCCATTATCGCTGCTGCAACACTGGATAGGGTTTTATGTAAATTGTATAATGGACTTACTGTGGACAATCAATCATAATAATTAAAACCTTAGAGGCTTTCAATCAATTCTCTTTATTATTTTTTAATTTAAAAAAAATTGATGAATGAAGTTATTTTGCGTCAAGCCATAACCATCACATATTGTTGATAAGTACATTTGCATAGCACTTGAAATTGTTCCTTGTTTCATGAACCATTTTTCAAAATGAGTTATTGAAATTTCTCAGAAACAGTACAACTCCATTCTTCCATAATTAGGAAGCTGGGTGGCTCAGTGGTGAAATAATTACTGAAAGAGTGAGGTTGGATTCACATCATTGGGTCAGATCAGATCAGGTTCCTTGATGTGTCCATCATAGGCAAGACACTTTACTTGCTTGATCATGGTATAATCTACTGTGTGTTGCCGTGCTATTGATATCTGTGGACATAACAGATCTGCTGTAATATGACAGATTTTCATGAGGTACCAATTTTGGTGGATTTCATTGTTGCCTGGACCACAAGTTTGAAAACCCAACAAAAAATTAGCCACATATGATAAAGTAAAATCCCCTCTCCCTTTGTTTCTTTTTGTTTCATTCATAGAGCTAACAAAGCTGTTTGGTTCAAAATATTAGCTTTTACATGTGTTTGTTTATTGCAAGCTACAGGTCAAGGCCAAATTGTTTATGCAACATATTACTCTGGAGGCATACCTTCATTTTCTGTCCTTATTCTAAACTCCTCAAGGAAGGGCAATCACAGTTTGCCCATCTTATGACCTTTACTATATATTGATGTTTACATGGTGTAATCTATTATTTTACTGATATGATTCATGTGATCAACCAATCAGGAGATCAGTTATTGTCAAATTTGAACATTTGATTAATGTGGTATTTATCAGTATGGCCCTTGGTCCTTTAATTCATTGACCATTATCCTTGAAACAGTACAGGGGGTTGTTATGGGAGAAAATTACCTCTATTACAGATGACCTGACTCCTCCAACTTTATAAGTACATGTATATTCAGTTTTATTTGTTAATGAAATTTTAAAGTATGATACAACTGATTAGAACTCTTAATAGGAATTGATCAATTGGGTATTTTACAAGCTGGTTAGGGATTAGTTGCACTTTTAAAATTTGAAGTTGTCTTTTGTGAACAACACAAAACACAAATTTACAGTACAGGACTGTGTCTTAATTATTAAGACTAAAATCGTGTCATATAGAATGTGCCCAACAGTTTGTTAACCAGGATTTTTTCATGTTGATTATTAGTTTTATTCAAAAGAATGTTCTCTTAGTGATCAAATACTTATATAACAGGAACAATTACCCCCAACTGATTCACTCTGGCAAAATTCCCCACAATATGGCTTCCAAGTATGTTTAACCCAGTGAATGAATCCTAACAACTACAGGTGAACCCCATTACCAATTGTGTTGGCAAGTTGTTTATTACAGTCATCAATACAAGACTTTACAGCTTCTTGGTAGAAATATCTTCTAGGTTCAGAATGGAGTCCAAGCATTGATACCTAGATTTTACATATTTCAAGCAAGCCTTTGATAAATGGAAGAAGGGATTACTTTTTAAAATTTGTAAAGTATGATAGACTTCACAACATTATCAAATCCAGCTACAAATATACACCATATTTGATAGATTTATAATCATAAAATCCAGAAACAAATATACACCATGTAACTTTGAACTAAATGAGTATATTAAGACGTATTTGAAAGGAGCATATAGGATTAAAACGGAGATAATTTCAGTCCAACCTAGTTCAGTATCTTTGTAAATGACTTGACATTCCAGATTTATGTAATTCCACTAACTAGAGCAGTGAAACAATTTCATGCTTGTTATGGTCTGATTAATATTGACTGCTGGAGGTCAACAAAATTCATCTTAAGTAGTAAACATATTTAGCAAAGGCTGGCACTTAGCTGTCAACATTGATAATCCAGAAGGTAGACAATTGACCAAATAACTTGATGTAGGAAATCATTGAAATCAAGATTTTAAATTAATGTTCCTATTTAAGGTGTAGAGTCAATTGGAAAGACATCTTTACTAACACGAAGGAAGAGTTTAAAAAACAGAAGTCCCAAAAGTATTATTTAAAATGTATCTTGTTTTTGCAACAGCCAGTTAAACCCAAAAATCTTAATAAAAATCTTTGACATCATTATTAAACCAAATCATTTCATACAACTCAGAAGTGTAAAATATGGGGTCTGAACTAATGAGAAAACTTCAGAAGCATAATGCCTCAAAATTGTATGACAGAACAGAAAATGAACCATTAGAAAAATTGATAATACAGATTTTGTAAACTTTCAAGTTGGTAAAATTACCACAAATATAAATTAAGCTTTGGCACTTCCAAGTGATCAGTGGCATAAATATAAATAAAATACCATATTGGGATTATTTATAAATTGTACCACAAAACAGGAAAGCATTTGAAAAATGCCTCACTATGTGACAAAACTCTGAGAGAAATTAAAAAAAGTCATGATTCACTTGTACTAAAAACATTTTTTAAAAATTTGACACTGGTGTAAATAGTTTTATACTGAGAGCTTGAAATTAGCAGTAGTCCACTAACCTGAGACTAGTCAGTTTCCTAACGGACTAGTAGCTTTCTTAATTTTAATAGTTTTTTGGATGCTAGATCTTGATATATCTGACTTGTTTTGTTACGGGGAAGGACTAGTGAAGATTCAGCAGGACTAGCATATTTCTTATCTACTAGTCCTTTGGCTACAAGGAAATATATGTTAAATTTGAAACTTTTACTTTATGAACTTCTGACAAATCACATGATCAATACTACAGAGAGTAAATTGCAGGATAAACATGTACAATGAAATTCTTTATTGAGAAGCCATACAATAATGATAAACTAACAAAAATTTATTAAACATGCATATAAATTGGAGCTTGAGTTATCACTGATGATATCCATATAGGTAGTAGGATAAGGGGAAAAAATATCCTTCCCTGTACTTTTATGTATATTGTTACATGTAAATTTATTTTGTAAATTAGAAATGTTACAAGCCCCTGTAGTGGAAGCTGTGTGTCCCTATACACAGACCAAAGGTCTTTGAATAAGTGTGACCTGTCAGCTATTGGGTTGACATGTTCTATGGTTGGCCTAGATCTGTCACATTAAGAAGGCTGTTTCATTTACCATACAGAGGCAAAAGTTTGTTTAATACAAAATTGACAGAGAAAATCTTCAGAAACATATGAATAAAACCAGTTTGCCACTCTCATTTTTTTAAGAATAAATCCTTGAATAGGAAATTATGCAATTGACCTGAAAAATGTCAAGAAGCAGGTGAGGGATGATTATAAGAGTATGAATAAATGTCGGTACGTTGAGTATATTAATTGAATTGTTCTGATGATACTCTGACAGAGCTGGAATGAAACTTGGTGTAGCTAGAATTATTTGTCAGCAAATATGCAGTTTATTTAGCAGTGTTGGCGACTTGGACAACCTTTCAGGCATTGCCTTTGTTCTAGTCAGGCCAGTGTCACAGGTGGAGGCTGCATTATCAAAATTGACTTTTTGATGTTAAAGCACACATGTGCAGCTACATTTTCACACAGAATATTTATATACACCATTCTGATGTGCATTTGCAGCTGTTACATGATCACATGTTTTAACACCATAGAATTTTGATGCAGTATATGATATTCCTACTTGCATTTATTTAAGTTAAAGTTCCAAAGTCCAGTCTAATGCAGTTGTGTGTCCTTCTGGAATATAATTTTTCCTTTTGGCAAATTTTGGTTTAGACAATATTTTACATTAAACTGTTTATAATTCTTGTTAAACATAAGTTACACAGTGCACACAATCAAAACCTTTTTTGAAGCCCCTCTTCTGATGTTGCTGTTGTTTATTTTAAGACTGGTTTGATTTGATTGCTTGTTCTTGGTATGGTCTATTTGATATTAGTACATAAATATGTGGTCTACTGTCTTAAGAAATATGATAAATGTACAACATCTGCTTTGACAGACAGAAGTAGCCCAATTAGCTTTGTCTGATACAGGTGGCATTTTTGTAAATTAATTTAATTCATGCAGTCTGTATTCACTTTATGCAGAAATTTTAAACAAAAATATTTGCATGCAAGCTTTTCCATCTTCAAACAGCCATTTTTTTTCCAGTCCATTTCTTTATCATTAGTGTACCTAATATAAGACTTTAAATACGGCTTTCCTCATTTTATCTGGAGATTCTTTCAATTTCTTTTACCTGAAATGGAGTTAGGAAATTGCATTTTGGGGGCTTACATCTAATTGTATCCAGATATATTTGTTCCTGAGAGATTCTCATTTTGCCACATGTTTAAGTGTAGAAATGATGTTTTTGAACGGCTATTTGATCTGCAAATGTGTAAAAGGGTGAAAGGCTACATTATTTGGTATCATTGATGATCTGCATATTTCTCCTTTCTGCAATACCATTGACTCTGGTGTATCATGAGTGATGTTAAAATTTCAGAGCTTGTAACTAGGGTATTACCTCATGACATGTACAAGTGGCATGATGGGATAATGAGTTGATTGATTTTCAGATCTTGACAGTTGTTAGGGAATGGCTATTTTGTGATTTGTGTGCAGTGTTAGTACATAAATGGTCAAATAAGCAAGGAATATTAAAATTTAGTGATGTCATTGAAATTCACTCATTTTCATCTGGAGAGTCTTTTTATTTTCAAAAAATGGGATAGGAAATGCATTTTGGGGTTTACATCAGATTGCATCCAAACACATCTGTTTCTGAGAAGCTTTTGTTTTGCCATATGCGTAGGTGTATAGAAGATGTTTTTAATTGGCTTTTCGCCTGTACATTTGCAGAAGGGTGAAATTTGGACTTATGTTTTTTGGGGGTTTTTGTGCTTATTGTAGACACTATTTTTCGGGCCCCATTTTACTTAAAATCTATGCAGAGGTTCATCTGTGTGCAGTTTGGACTGATCTGTTTTAAATCTATGTGCAAAACATTTAAAATCCCAACACAAGTTGTATTTTCAACTGTATGTTTTTAATGTTTAGAAAGTCTACATTATTTGGTATCACTGTAGATCTACATATTTATCATTTTTGGCAATACCTTATGCTTTGTTGTATCCTGAATGACTTTGACATTAAAGAGCTGAGAACTATGGTACTTCCTCAAGAGGTGGAAACATGGCTTGTTGGGATAATGAGTTTAAGGCCTTCGGTTAAAACCATTTGATCGCTAGAAAAGGGTAGGTAGCTTATGTTACTGGTTGTGTATGACTATTATACAAGGTGTTTAAAATGAAATGTACATTGGCTGATCTCATGTATTCTGTATGTTTGGCTAATGAACCTACCTCTGTAACCAGTTAATGTGAATGGATATACTTAATGAATAATCTTTGTGTAGTAGTACAAACACTGCCATCAGGAATGATTAGCCAAATGTATTACATTCCATTCATGTTGTCTGACCTAAAACACTTTGTACAGAAAAGCTAATATAGTCTACTGCATTGAAGGTAAACAATACAAGGTATATCGATAGGGACAAAGGTCCATTGCATAGGTATGGGTTAGTGTCACAAGACATACAAAAAGTGTTTACATACAATTTTGTCTGGTAATATGTTGTATGATTTTTTTTTGTTTTCAGTTTAAGATAATTATCATTTACCTTCAAAAATTTAATTTCAAAATATCTCATTGCAGTAATTTGGCCAAACAAAAAAAAGTATTTCCAGTCGACCTGCCGGCCCTGTTTCTCATTGCTTACTCTAGCACTTTTTTCCCCCATGGTAACCCCCTCCAATTACATTATATATATATATATATATATATATATATATATATATATATATATATATATATATATATATATGTGTGTTTTTTTAAAAAAGAAAACAGACCTGCCTAACCGAATTTTAAAGTTAGTTCAATCAACTGCGGATACATATTTTTGTTTTGATTTAATTTTCACAACTAAAAGCTGATGTATTTTCTTAAAATATTGTGAACAAAATAAATGAAAATAGCTTTTGACAAAAGTGGATGTTAGGTGTATCTTATTAAGTGGTGTGTACCTTATTTTCTTCAGGGGTGGGGTGGGCAATAGCCTCCCCCCCCCCTTACGTTTCTTGAAATAACTAATTATATTATGGTTTTCATTTTTTAAATTTTTTTCTGTGAATCACAGCAATTATAACACACAATCACTGTGAGTGTTTGATTAAAATAAAATATTTATAATTTTTTTGTAAGTAATATAATTGTTACAATAGGATATTTTCTTACATGCTCCATATTTTTAATTACACAGATTGGGCATGCTTAAACAGTCAAGCAGAAGTAGGTAATTGTCTTTCTTTGAGAAAAAGGTGTAATTAACCAGAACTGCACAATGAACTGCCAAAATAATAAAAGATATTGAGTGGGAATACTTTGTTCCCAAAAACTAACTGTTACTAAAATAAATAGTAGTATATATACAATATACATTTATTCTTTTATCTGTATACATCTACAGCTGTTGAAACCTTATGGTTTTGTATTAATGAAATTCACTTTCAATCTGTTAATTTGTAGGATTTTGTGGGTTTAATTAGGTATTAAAATAATTACACGAATGTGCAGTGGTGTACTATGAATGTTGGATTATTCTGTGTAGTGTTGATTTGTAGCCTTAGTGTGTGATAAACAGATGGATTGAATAAATTTGATCATTTTGTTTGATATATATGAAAATATGCCTGTATTTTATCAAATGAAAATCTGTAAACTAGTTTTATTAAAATTGTTTCATAGTGAATACACAAGATATACATTACATTATGCACTATAACAATTACTAAAGGTTGCATGAGAGACCATAATACAGTACATCATAGTAACTATAGTTACAATAAGTAAATAAATAAAATCTCATTGAAATACATTAACAGTTCCGTAAAAAAGAACAGTGAAAATGCATAATACTGTAAATATCAAAGACCAAGGGGCTTTTGTCCTTCTCCTGAGTAGCCTTTGTCCTAGGGGGCGTTTGTCCTACCCCTGTCAAGGGGCTTCAGTCCTAGGGGGTTTTTGTCCTGGAATCTTAAATTCTTTTTGTCTGTTAATTTTCATTTGGTCAGTTTGAAAGTTTGTGGTGTAGACTGATGTTTCTATAATGTTGATAAGTATCAGTTCCCTTTAACGTTCCCTTTAACAAAGTCAGATGCAGGTTGGTGGTAGCTTCACTGGTCAATCACCCTGTAAGGCAGTTTCCAGTATTTATTATAAAGTCAATCAAATCATAATAAGGATTACATTTTCTTGAGGACAGTCATATTCAGTCTAAAAGAAGGAGCAATCTGCTCTTTTTTGCCATTTATTAGATGGAAATATTTTTATTTCCTTTTTCATGGAAAAAATTCAGAGTTTCATATGACCGAAGAAGTTTTTTTATCATTTAAGTTTAGATATTTCTTTTTCATTTCAAATATAGATTCATTTTACGTGTAGAAACCATTACTATAAACAAAAGGATGGTATAAATATCACAGGAAAATTACTTTAATTTCAACAAAGAAGAATTTTTCAAACTAGCACCGTTTATCAAAGTGTAGATACAGTTTACATGTTGAATCACATTGTAAAAAATATACATGTGAATGGTCCAGCCCAGCCCCATGATCTTGAATTTCAAGACTGTTATACAACATTTTGTCACAGTTATTAGAAGTGATATTTAAAAATACATAATTTTCAGTTTCATTTTTTTTAAATCTCAAGTCTCGTTTGACTCCTCCAGGTCTTTTTTCAATACTGTACATGTTGATGCAGGTAATTCATCTTTACTAGCAAAGGTTCTGATAACCCTATCTACACATTGGCATATCAAGCAGATATTTCTGAGCTTCAGGTCTGTGAATTTCATTGGATGCAGCGGCAAGCCACTGCATCCAATCAAAATTAAGTTGTTCAAATTTGAACACTGTTCCTACATGATTGAGACAAGGGGAGCACACAACTTGAATGGATTGATAAATAAGCAATTTTCCAGTGGTGGTCCATGTTTGCACAAATACCTTTCACTCAAATACACTTGTAATGGCTTCCCTCTGGTACATAGTCATACTTTCGATGTTAAACTTCCAAAGTATCCTTTTTAGGTCAATTGCAACCACTGTTTTTGGTGGATGTACAATGCACCTCGCTGTTGGTTAGTTGGAATTACATACTAAGGGAGTTAACACATGAAATCCAATAGATGTCACTAGGACAAAGCACCATTTATATAGCTATTTGATCCGCCAAGGTGTAGATAGGGTTATCGGAACCTTGGCTAGCAAAGATGGTAAATGAGATGATTGGAAAGAAGATAGTAGTTTTATAAATCCAAGTATTTAACATGCTGTTATGTCTATTTTTTTTGTAAACCATTTATTATTATTTTTGTAGGCATACAAATGATTAGAGGTAAAAATAAAATATAATATACTTAAGTAGTTAAATCTGCAAAATGTTTAGTAAGAGAATGGTTCTGTATCAATATGAGGTGAACAAAACAATTACATGTTATATGGATTGATGGTTATGAGAAATTAAAAGGTACAAAATGTTTTAGACAAAGAGTCTAAAATGTTTTATTCCTGTTATAACCCAGTTTGTTTATATGCCCATAATAAGGCAGAGATATTGTGTTGAGATGATGTCTGTCCATCTGTTACCAGTATCATTTTTGCTCAATAGCTCAAATTGTTCTCCATCCAAAGAAACCAGACTTTGTGGATAACTTGCATTTGTGGTAAGGAAGAAACCTACTGAGGTTTTGGAATCCACGGCCAAAATTAGTGTGTCAGAAGAAGTTTTTATTGGGTTTAATGCCATTATTTTTTTGAGTGTTTGCCTTTGGACTCGAATGCTTGGATGATGGCATGTTTTTCAGCACATGATAGGCTATACATTGCAGCCAGCATATTTTGTGAAGGAAGACCCCAGGAAGGACCACTGATCCATGGGAAGCTATGAACAAGCTTTTTCACATAGCCATGTTGGTCAGGACAAGACTCGAACTCGCACAGAGACAGAGATGTGATCTGTAAAGGCAAGTGTCTTGGACTACTCATCCACCTGGGACCCCATGTCTGAAAGAAGAAAAATGGTTTCTGCACAGTAACTTGAGTTTTCCATCATCTATAGTTGTCAAACTTTGTGGATGGTTTGCTCCAATTATTTTTAGGCAAAAGTTATGGTCACTGCAACTGGAAGAAGAAAAATGATCTCCAGAATTTGAGTTTTCCATCATATATAATTATCAGACTAAGTGGATGGCTTGGACTTGGGTCAAGAAAGAAGTCTGTTCATTTTGGGTTCAAACAAGCAAAGGTCAAGGTCACTGTGACTTAAAGAAGAATAATTATTTTTTCATAATAACATTAGTTCTGCATCAGAGACCTGAACCAAACTTTATGGATATCATACACTTGCAATAGTGAAGATTATGGGCTTAATAGGTGAAAGGTCAAGATCAAGGTCAGTGTGACTGAAATAAATATGATTTCTACATATACATAGTGGACTATTAAACAGGTTGGGTCCTTCACAATACAGTTGTTCATGTTTTGCTCAAAGCAAGAGTTCTATATGAAATACCTCAACCAAATTTTGTCTGGTTTGCATTTGGGATAAGAAGAAGGCAATTGATTTTGGGGTAAAAAGGTCAAAGATCATTGTCAGTGACTGAAGGAAACAATGGTTAAGACAAATGTTATGTATTGTTCTGGAAGGGTGATCACGTGACCCTCATACGGGAATCTGTTTTGCATTTTAGTTAGTCTTATAACTCATGTTATAATAAGAATTAGCCAGTTCGGGCTCAAAACCTTTGACACTTAAAGGTGTTTTGTTGTGACCAGTTTGAGTCGAAATTCTGTTTTATGGAATTAGTGATTCTTTTCCCTGGAAAAATATAAGTGCCCTGCTACGAAGCCCCCACTTTGTTGGGGGTGGGTTGTAGTGGAAATTGGGTTATCTAGAGGGTGACTGCCTTCAGTGTTATTGCCCGGATTGAGTAAATATCAATATAAAGTGTGAAACTTATAGGTGGAATAGATAGAGATCTGAGCAGATATATAAAACAGAATGACACGAGCCCCCGTACATGAAAATAACAATTTAATCAATTACATAAACAACCGTGACAGTGCATTAATTTAGGAAGATACACTTCTTTTTTAAATAGATCATTCACCAAATTTCAAACACAAATATACTTATATAAATAGCCGATCTGTTTTAAATGATAGAATTAGTTCATCATAGAATCAAGTGAACAATCGAAGTCATTGCTTTGTACAACTTCATAACCTGATTATTTCCTGTTCATTTCAACTTCACTGTGACTGTTCTCCAACTTCACTGTGACTGTTCGTCTTGGTCCTTTCCACTTTTCTCTTCTCCAAAGTCTCTATTGTCTCGCCTCTTTCGGCCCTCGAACTTTGTGTGGGTAGGTGGATATTTAAGTACGTGATATGTAGATACTTTGATAGGTCGGTATGTGGATATGTCCTGTGGAGCTATTTCACCTTGTGTTTTCAAGCTTGCTCGCTCCTACCACCAAAATCGTGTCCGTCGACTTTCCCGACATCCGATCTCTTGGATAATTATTTACGAGTGAATTTCTTCTAAATTCAAACTCGGAGTCTCCTACATTTGTTTTCTCTTGCAGAAAAGCGTAGACTGACTAAAATTTTGTGATGGGACATATTAAAACCAAGGAATTTTCATGTGGGAATCATGCCCCTTATTTAGTGTAACCAATCCGGATTAAACATATCTCCCACCTTTTATAACTAGGTGCCAAGATTGTAGTCTGCGTGACCTCTAAATTTCCAAATAACTGATCCTGGACAATTTCAAATCTGACAATTCCGATACAAGATTGAAAGTTAACCCTACCCTTCTAGTCTGTGACTGTTAAATAAATGAATGCTTCATTAAGAATCACTTCTCTCATGACACAGACATTACAAATCTGTGCATTATGGTGATTTAACATGCCATGGTCCCCATAAATCTATTTAATCGTTCACTTGCCCAAATTAATGTGCTGTTCATAGATTGGCAGAAATTTGCACCCTTATATGTTCATACAGAATTCTTGGACAAAGACATTCATTGAAATTATTTGGAATTCCAAACTGGAATATTATTTTCTGTGATTCAACAAAGAAACTGTTGACACGTCAGTATGACACTGACCACAACAGAAGTCATCGCCTTCCATTTTGAATTTCATCGGGACTAAAACTCAGATTCATTTAGGACTTTTTAATGATAGGACTTCTATTTTTTAATTCTTGGATTAATTTTGGATTTGATTCATAAAACCATAAGTTCTTTTTCTCATTTTTACCTTGGTTTTCTAGGGAAATAAATTATTTGTTAAATTTTACAAAGCTTGTTGTCTTCACTCTTTTCTTGTTACTTTTTGTAAGAGCCTAGACATGTAACACAGAATAATACTACTCTTACATAATATATCTGGTTCAAATTGTGTGGATGGCTTACACTTAGGGTAATGGGATAAATGGCTTACACTTAGGGTAAAGGGAGAAATGGCTTACACTTAGGGTAAAGGGAGAAATGGCTTACACTTAGGGTAAAGGGAGAAGTGGCTTGCACTTAGGGTAAAGGGAGAAGTGGCTTGCACTTAGGGTAAAGGGAGAAGTGGCTTACACTTAGGGTAAAGGAAGAAGTGGCTTACACTTCGGGTAAAGGAAGAAGTGGCTTGCACTTAGGGTAAAGGGAGAAGTGGCTTGCACTTAGGGTCAAGGGAAAAGTGGCTTACACTTAGGGTCAAGGGAAAAGTGGCTTACACTTAGGGTCAGGGGAAAAGTGGCTTACACTTAGGGTCAAGGGAAAAATGGCTTACACTTAGGGTCAAGGGAGAAGTGCTTCTCTGTACATAAAGACTGGCCAGCAGTTAAGGACACCAAATACTGTGTTAAAATGATGGAGAGCTGTATGTTTTAACTATCCATGACTGTCACCACCAAATTTCATTTTGATATGGCTATTTTCATCCCCGTAAGGTCGATGATTGGGAATAGTCTTCATTTACATGATAAATAAACAACTATTCTGATATCAGTGTAGATCTCATTCAGCAATATTCACAGAATGAAATAGAAGTATACCTTTTTGACATAGATTTTATTACAATATTTTTTATGCTGTTATTTGTTCCTTTTTTGTTTACTCATGCAAAGTCAGTAGAAACTATTTGTGCATAAACAGTAAATATAAACTTGTTTATAATGTACCTGACCAGTTAAAGAATATATTGGTGAAAGAGCAGGCAATGTGTTCATTGTTATGTACTCAGTGGGTTAGTGTAATAGTCTGAAGATGTGCTAGATTATCTTTTATTAGGACTATCTCACATCTTGTTGTACCAGATATTTTCCTTGTCAGTGTGAACTGGAAAGAGCTCCATGGCTTCTCCCAGGGTTTTATTTCAAAACATACCTATTAAATCTTGATGATTTTCAACACATTTGAATGTATACATTGATGGTCCAAAATTTGCTATTCAAGGCTGCATTGACTGAAACTTCCACAATGACCTTGATGTTGCTTTCTTTAAATTTGCCCTGCTACAAACACAGGAATGCACATGAAACACGTGTTCACTTGCCCTACTGACCATAGTCTCATTCAACTAGACTCTTGTTACTCCAAGAGATCTACACCAAGTAGTATGACTATGGTCTTAAAACAAGTAATAAAGAAGAGTGAGAAGCAACAGGCTGTGTAAAATGTTTCAACAGATAATTTATTTCCCTAGAATACAAAATGAAAATGTTAACAAATAATGGATTTTATACAGTATTGCAAATTAAATCCCAAATAATCGTAGAATTACAGACACAGGTCCTAAGTTCTGAATAAGCTTTAGTGGAAATCCAAATTAAATCCAGCACAGAAAGTGTTGATGTGCCTTTGTTGGCCTGTGATAATAGTGAGGTACCAACTGTCTTTTGTTGGATCACAGAAATACAATCCAAGAATATATCCTTATTTGAAATTTCACTATAAATTCAAGTCTCTGTTTCCATGAATGTTATTTTTCAAGAGCAGTTTGTATTTCTGAAGAAGAATCAATTGAATTAAATAATTTGAATAAATAAAATCCAGCCCAAATAACTTCTGGACACAACAATAATACATTTGATTCTGCTAAGATCTTAAAGCACAAATAATTAATTTTTAGAAAAACAAGATTATAGTTTCCACTACTTGACCTCAGATCACATTTAGCATTTTCTAAAACAAACTATTACCTAATGGAAAGCTTTCTTCTAGAAGGCACCAGTGTTTACAAAATAAAATCTTAGAAGTCTGTTACTAAAACTATAATATAATAAACAACAGTTAGACCTGGCAATTTATGGGGAATTTCCAAAGTTCTTGACTCAGGTTGAGATAAACATTATTTATGAAACCAAAATCAATGATTCAGGTCAGGTAGAAAATGAACTTGATTTTGGACAAGGTAAGTCCAAAATACAATGTTACATTATCAATTACATAATGAAATTTAAAAAAAATTACTATATGTAATAAACAATGCAAATTAAATATATATAACACGAGTGAGCGCCTTAACCAGACTCTTGTGACTACAAGAATCTCTTGTGACTCCAAGAGATCTACACTGAGTGCCTTCTTGTCACTCCAAAAGATATACACTGAGCAAGTGCTTTAACCAGACCTTGTGACTCCAAGAGATCTACATGGAATGTGTGTCGTGTACTGAGTGAGTGACTGGTAAAGGTCTCAACAATTGTTATCAACAAGTGTCACTCATTTGCTTTAATTGTCTTTTATTGTAAAAAAAGAATCATAATTGATAATCCAAAGTTGATGTACAATATTTGTGCATGAACAATAAATGTAAACATAATTTTAATGTACTTCAGAGGTTGTAGAATGTATTAGTGAAAGATCAGGCAATGTGTCTCCTTCTTATGTACAAAGTGAGGTAATGTCGCAAAGGACGTGCAGTATTTTCATGCATAAATAAAAACCTGTATTATGTAAACATGCTTTACATGGTCAGTCCAGAACATGAAGAAAATCTAAATAGTTCATTTATGTGTATGTGATCTTCATTCTTTTCAAGAATGCAGAGTAACCCAAGAACCAATCGATAATTTTACCAGAGGTTTGAGTGAGAAATATATTCATTTTTTAGACTTTTACTAGACTCCTGTATGATTTGGATCTCACGGAGTTGTATTTGGTCTCCTGGAATGAAACTAGACAGATCATGGCCACTATACAGCCATGTGCTTGCTAATATCAAATCAGAATTTGCTGTTGAGAGAGAGAGAATGAGAGAGAGAGAGTTGTTACATATGTGGATAGCAGTTCAAAAATGGATTTTGAACAAACTTACTAATGTACATTCATTCCACCAAGTAAATACTATGGACTCACCCTTCATCATCATGCAGTTACAAAAAAAGTCTATTCTGTAAGTTTTGCATACCATCTATGTTCAGTAGTTATTTTTCATTGAAGTTGCAACTACAGTTAAGCTCAGTTTAGTCTAATTATTATAATACAATAATTAATTTCTGGTTTGTGCAGGTACCTGCACCTAATAAATGTAATAAATGTTCAGGAACATATTTCTCAGAAACAAATGAATGCAGTTATATAGGAAAAATGTACTCCCTATTTTGTAGTAGTGAGGGATTAAAAAAAATGCTGTGAAAGTATCAATTGTCACTACTGAGAATTTATATGTAATTACAGTTGGCAGCGACTAATGTCAATGAAAATATCAATCACATGAAAATTCATTGCAGTTTACCTTATTATCCAGTGCCATAAGAATTTTTGTTTTAAATTCACAGATGTACATCTTCTACTGTGTCTTAGCTTTAGTAGACTGTTGTCTGTTGTGTCACTCGCAGAATCTTCATGATTGATCTCTCCACACAGGTCTTGGGTTTGGTTGACTGTTGCCTATTGGCTGGCTTCCAGAATCCTTGTAACTGATATAGATTGTACTTTTTGCTGATAAATGTGTTGTTCATTTGTGTGAATTAGAACATAAAGTGTTAGACAATACATTAATATAGGCAGTTATTAAATGTCAGTTCAAGGAAATTATCCTTGCTGAAGAACAGTGTGCAGTTTATTGGTAGCAGTGTCAAATTAAGTACAGTTCCACATTGTTTATCTTTATGACTTTGCTTTTATAAATTCCCATGGTACTCAATACAATAAAATAACATTTATTTTGGACCTGTCTATGGATGAGTATTGCCAGCTACAATTTTATTGCAATATAAATTTGTGTATTCAAATATATATCAATATGCAGAGAGCGATCACAGGCCCTAGGGTAAGAAACACCCAAGCCATTCCTAGTTCTTGTTCAAACAAAACTTTAATTTTATAAAGAAAACAGTGTTGCTTGGCCCATAAGGGGGCCCGGGCCCCAGGGAAATATCTCCGGTTGCCCCCCCTCTTGTTGGCCCTGTCAGTATGTATTGTTGCAAAGCTGAACATTTTCATAAACTGTTTGATACCAACTGTCAGGATGATTGTTGAGTCAGCACCTTTTTTGATAATAAATAACATTGTTCTACCAGCAGTGTTTCGCTTAATTTTAGGGAAAAATTTTAGAAAGTATGTATGTATGTATGGGCAGGTAGATGAGAGATTGCAGCTTAAAAATAAGTTACGACCAACTATTGCACATGGATGATGTTATGCTTATGTATGGTGATTACTACTTGGTACAAGTCATTTAGATGTGTTGTACCCATGACTTCCAGCAATAGGCTTCATTTGTTACAATTTGATGACATGAACCTTTAAATGGCAGTTATTCAGTATACACTGCTCCCTTGATAACTCGCAAAACTGCTTTTTATGTGGATCCCTTTTTTTTCTAGAAAATGCCAGAAGAATTTACCTTTGTACATTGAACATGAAAAAGATCACAATCATGATTGGTAAATGAAACACTGATGCTCATTTTATTGTCAGAAACAATGGTTAGTGTCCTGAAATATGAATCAACATCTTGAAATTCTCAGCTTATAATAAGAAGTCCTATGTTTTGTTTTGTTACATTTTCTTTACCAAAGAAATTCTCAGCACACTGTAAATAACAATCTTGATAAAATTTTGATTGTTGAAATATGTCACTAATGCTTACCAATGGCAACACTTTAAGAAAGATATAACAATGAAATAAGTTTTGTCAAGTGAAATGTGTGCTTTAGTCATATATTTTAATTTGGTTCCAGTGTTTAATTCATGATAAATATGATGTGTGGCCTTGTATTCAGGCCAGAAGAGTGGCAGTATACCATAAACGCTATGTCTATGTGTGTTTCTGTGAGAACTTTTCTTTATATAGATATAGTTAATTATAGATGAGTTCTAAAGTTTGTAGTTGACTCAAAATTCCTGAATTGGCACTCAGAGATTTTCTCAAAGATGAACAGAAGTTTCACTGTTACTTGCAATTAAATCATGGCATCAGTATTTCACTAATAAAACAATTTTAAAATATCAGGTTTCAGTGTTGACATTGTTTTCACAACAAATAGATGCATATACTTTATAAACAAAAAGAATCTTGCTTTACTGTGCAAAAGTAGTGATGTAATACACAATATTTTGCAGGTACACAATCAGGCACACATTATGTGATGTGTTGAAACATTGAAGTTATGTTTTTAATGATCTTAGATTGGTTATCTTCAGAACGAAGGTAATTTGTACAGAAAAGCTAACAATTTAATTAGAAAAAGCTGATTCTTGACAGGCATTCCTAACATGATTATAAAACGAGTGTTCAGCCATTAAACAGTGCCTCTCTCCCCTCCCTTCCATGTTCATCTTGATGTCTAGCTGTGATGGCACCCCCTTCATTTTTTAGAGGTCCCTCAGTAACTTGTGCCCTCATTTATAGTGTGATTTGTTTTTGTTTTTTTTACCCTATTGTGTGATATTTATTGAGGGAGATTTATATCTTGTTTTCTCATCGAGTGGTATTCCTTGCAAGATCATTACATAATTGCCCCTAGAAACACATGTGACAAAATCGTGTTAAAGTATGACATTTTTAGTCATCATTTTACACTGGATTGATTGTTGTGTAGTGGTCATATTTAAGTCTTACATCCACTTTTCTTGGCCCATTTTAGTACCTGGCTGCCATTGTAAAAGTTCACAGCAAACAAAAATTTTCATCTCAAAGTTTTGTGGTAACAGTTAAGTTTCAGATCCAACTCAACAATCAGAAATTAACAGTTTTGGTCAAACTGTTGGTGTTAAATTTTAGAACAAGAAATATTATTTTATTAATTTTTGATAACGGCACCCACATTGACATACATTTTAGTTGTTCCAATATAATAGCTCATGGTATCATAACATCCACTGCAAACTTAATAATTTATTAATTTCACCAGTTTCTGTGCATTTAAACCCCAAGTGGGTCCAAACAGCACCCATTGCATACTTAGAGAGTAGAAGATCTGGTTCAGGCTTATTTGTCATTGGTTGGCTGTCAGCCATTACCAGTTAAACCATGTATTTGACGAAGCTGCTGCAGCTCAGTAGCTAATGTGTCTGACTTGCAACCAGTAGCTAGTGTGTCCGACTTGCAACCTAAAGGGAGCTGGTTCGAATCCTACCATCATACCAGCTTGGTTTGGCTACCATGGTGTGTCCTTGGGTAAGGCACTTTACTCCAATTTCCTTGGTTCTAAATAACCTACTTGTTTTGCTGTGCCCTTAAGCACCAAACCATACCATACCATATGTTTTATTGGTTGCATTGTTCTTT
Source organism: Megalonaias nervosa (assembly GCA_016617855.1). Lineage (NCBI taxonomy): Eukaryota > Metazoa > Mollusca > Bivalvia > Unionida > Unionidae > Megalonaias > Megalonaias nervosa. The sequence goes on from JAECUM010039308.1 coordinate 28,560, forward strand.
CATAGTGCAAAGTAATATTTTGAGTAAACAAAAATTGTTTTGTAACCATGATAACTAATGGACAGCTTTAAAATTAGTGTGTAAAACAATAAGTTATTGCAATAGCAAAAATTGAAAAGTTGAGGATCAATTCCAAATCTATAAATCAGTTACCAGAAGTGACTCTTTGTTTAGCTATTCCCCCTCTGTACCTCCTAATTCATAATTAAAAATTTTTGTTTTAAACTAACCTCAGATTAGTTTTTTTTATGATAATGGGTTTTAAGAAACAGAATTCACAGATTCTTTGGAACAGCTTGTTTCAAATAGGCTTCAGTAATATTGATCTTGCATTAAGCATAAGATCAGGGGGATATACCATAATTTTTAAGGGAATGCAGCTTATAAAGGAATATTAATAACATTTTAAGGATTTAAGAAGTGTTTTAATTTATCAGTTATATACATTTTACAGCATTTTTACATCTTTATTTTATATTTTATTTGTTGTGCTTAGTTACAGTTATTTGGAAGTTTTAATTTTGTGGAATTCATTTTTACATTTTAGAACATAACCTTTTGGTTGCATACATCGCCACTATTTTGCTGAGGTGCCGTAAAGCACTACTACATACATACATACATACATACTTGAAGCTTAAATAAGTACCTGTATGCCACTCTGCCATTGTAAATGGTTACAAAAATGAACATCTGTTCAGTATGGTGTCAGAATTCAGATGTCTAGATATTACTGAAGTTTAGGATTTATCTTACACCTTTTTTATAAATCTGTCCAGATTCTTCCAGATTGTCATTTGTTGGAAGCAGTGGCAAAAACTTTTAGGCCTACATTGTCCTTGTATATGGCCCTGTAAGCAGAGCTTCTCCACTACAGCAGGGATGCTGCTTTGGACATTCCAAGGTCTTGCTAGAGCACAGTAAGAACCTTTTGAGAGCTGCTGCCCTAGAGATGGATCCTCTTTATGGAGGGCTCATCCTTCCTCTCTGGCTTTTAAGGATTTGAGAGACCAGTAACACTTATCCCTTGCATCTGCTTCTGGCTCTTGAAAACAGGCCAAGAAATGAAATTGTCCTGATCATCCTCTCGGTTCATTCGGTAAATTCTTCAAAGCTGTGCAGCCCCAGCAAAAGCAAAAACCCATTTTAGAGCATCCCCTTGGCAGTCAAGCTCAAAAAGACCGTGCTGTAGAATAATTCCTGTCATGGTGTGGTATTTTCCACCTGGAATAGTATCATCTATGAAATAACAACAGGTATGTACATGTATTTACATCATTGAAGTGAGTTTTAACCACCCACACCCAAACCACCCAAATAAACTCATTATTCTTTCATTTTCTGTTGTCTCACATGGCATGAAGTGTGTAAATAAAGAACAAGAAACTCCATTAACAAAGAACTCCCAATAGTTTATTCTGTCCTGAAGTCATAATTAGACATGTCCATAATTTATATTCACTTTAGAAGTTTTTGTGCACTTGTACAAGGGACTGACCATTTAATTATTGGGGTTGGGGGAGGACCTTGAATTTTCTTTCTAACCAGAATAATTTTTTCTTCTGTCTCAAGATAATTTTGTTTTCAACTAATATAATGGATAGAATGTGCACTTTTTGTCTTCAGATCAGAGCAAGAGTATTTTCTGGGACATTTAGGGGTAGAATTTTAAACAAAAAAAACCCCCAAAAGCCCACCAAAAACAAAAAAAAACAAAACAAAATGCTGACCCCCCTCACCCACACCATTATAAATTAGTTGCTTCTTAACAGCTGTTAATGTTAGGTCAAATGCAGAAATATATTTCAGGATTATGTTGTCAAATACTAAATTTGTAGCATCTCTATTGGCAGTTTTGATAGTGCTTGCTGCTAATTCAGCTGCTAATGGCATTTACAATTTAAATTGAAATCAGAAGTCCTGTTAGCTCAGTTGCCATAGTGTCAGGTTTGTATTTCAGGTTTCATGGGTTAGATACCTGCCCAGTCCAACATGTGTCAGTTGCCTTTGTGTGTCCTTTCCAAAGGCTTTTAACTCCAGGGATGATTTCCTTGACAAAATCCAGCCAATAATGTGCTTAATACACAGTTAAAACCAACACCAACAAAAACATACTTAAATCTGAAACGCAAAGCAGATACTTCTTTTTGAATAAATTATACTGAGCAGCAAGCTGTTGTAATTTAGATTAAGTTGGTGACATAATTTTTCCTTTGAAAAATAATAATAAGACCACGATGGTGTAACTGGTCTTTAAAGCAAAGCCATGATGCCCCACTATAATCAGCATCTTTATGACACTGTTGCATCATGGCTCAAGGCTTTTTGCCTCGGCTGTTGCATTTTCCCTGACACTATTCAAATCAGCAGCTGAACTGACAAACAGATAAAACAGATATCAGGTAAGTTTCAGAAACCTATAGCTACAGATCATAATGAATGATTTCAAAGAGCAACAGTTAATTTGCATTGAGAATGGGGCTATCTTAATCTTGATTGTTATATCGTTTGGCAGGTATGTAGTACAATTATTACTGTATGCTCCTGTGGCATTTACCCCCCCCCCTTTACATGCATGCACCTAATTCTTTTATCATTCGTGTTTGACCACAGTTCGATACATAATGCAGTCAACTGTATGGACCCTAACTGATGTGTAGCAGGGTTCCCTCGTATTATTGCCATTTTTTCCAGACCATTATGTTATCAGACTTCAAGCATCTGTTCCTGAAATAAGTTTCTATTATCTTTTACAAGATTCTTTATTAATGATAAGAAATCAAACTTAAAAATTGTTATAATTCCTAGACAGTAATTTTCTAAAACTGCTGACCAGAATAATAAGGGTCTACTCTTAAACTGAACTGAAAACTATTTTTTGGTGTGGTGGGCTGGGGTGAGAGTATGTACAAATCCCACAGTTGTGTGTCCATAAATAGACACTGTATGATGCAACATTTTAAATCATTCTATATACTGAACTTGTCATTGTGGACATTTGTATTTTAAACTGCTGTCAGAAACTTGTTTGATTAATTAGGTAGCTCAAGGGTTTGATTGAAAGTACACTTTCAGTCAGTATATAGCAAAGGGATTGTGCTTTATTTACAAGTCTGAAAGAAAGTTAAATATGATTAAGAGCAGGGTAAACCTTAAGGTTATCTTTATTTCATCATGCTGCACTACAAGGGGAGGAGAATTGATTAGGTGGGGTATGAAATAACATTGTTCTTATAGAACAGGTCATCTTGATGGTTTTGTGCTTTACAGCACAGCAAATCATGTAGGTTATTTGGTACTGAGGCAATTGGAGTAAAGTGCCTAGCCTAAGGACACACCACAGTAGCTAGTCCAGGCTGGTACAGTTGTAGGATTCAAACCCATTCCTTTTCGGTCTTTGAGTGCAGCATACCAATCACTGAGACACCATGGCTCCCATTTTGATTGTATATTCATGAGCATGAAAGAACTGCAGCCTTGAATTCAATCATTATATTTACAAGTGACGGTCAACTTCAAACAACATGAACCATGTATTGGCAGATCAGAGTTGTTTGTTCTACTGATTACTTCTAACAAACTGCATTGACCCAGATCTACTGTTGAGTGACAGCAGATCTGGGTCTGTGAAGTTTGCAGTTGGCCCTGACTTGTGAACAAGTATATATGTTGGGTGAAGTTTAGTGTGTAGCATTTGGGTACATGGTGTTCATCCAGCAGGGGCAAAAGTTTTGATTTGGGATATGGGTTAGCTAGAATACTATATTGAAAATACAAAATGCTGAAAATATATTGGAAGGTGCGTGTGTGTGTGTGTGTGTGTGATTTGGATTTTTAAAATAGCTTTAATAATTTTCCAGTCATATCGCTAGGGTGTCTGCAGTGTGACAGTTTATAGTGATGTCTGGTGCCGGTGCATCATGCCGCAGACATGTAGCATCATGTCCGATCCAGTTACATTATCCTGACACCAGGATGACCAGTCCTAACAGTAACCTCAATGCTGAGTGCCAAGCCTGGCAGCTGCTAGTACCATTTTTATATATCTTTGGTATGACTCGGCTGGGGTTCGAACCTGTGACCTCCCACATCCGAGGTGGATGCTCTGACCACTTAAGCCACAGGAGTGGTATATTGGAAGGTAAAAAATGCTAATTTAGGTTATTGTAAATTACAGTATTTTCATGAGCAAACGATTTTCATGGATTTAAAGAGGTAACAACAAATACATTCACAGTAAAGACAGTTACGCTACATTGTCAATAATTGGTCAGATCATCAATTTGTGAAAATATGATACTTAAATATCAGAACTATGACCAAACTTTCTGTACTTAGTAGTGAAATGTGTCACTGGTAAACTGAATACAGACAAGAAAAAATATCCTTTGACACTCCTTGACATTGTAAATTTATATAACTGTGATTTGAATTATAGCATGTCACTGATATGCATTTTTCATTACTAGCTATACAACAAGAAATACATAAACAAGGATAATGTAGGTATAACGACATTTATGAGACAGGTACCGTGCTTGGAATGACCAGACAGTGTGATAATGGTGACCTGGTTTAGGGATAACGGATGCAAGAATTATACAGAGTTACTTGTTGCTATAATCAGAAAAGTTTGAAAATCTTTAATATACTTGTTTTGTTTTGGGGGTTTTTCTCCAGATTTTAGGAAACAGTTTATCACATGTACCATGTGTTTAACAAGTCAGTGTGCTCATTTGATACCCCCACTGCTAGCAGTGAGCATATTTTAATTTTTTGTTGTATCTGTCCCATTGAATGTGTTTGCAAGATTGCATGACAGTTATTCATATGCTTAATGGACGGTCATATTCGTATGTGGTTTTCACCCAAGCATTTCTTATGCTATCTAGTTGGTCCTAAATAAAAATGGTACCTTGAGTCTTGGGCTTGGCATAATATGCAGGTATTTGAAAAAGCTTACCAGTAGCTTCCTGTGGGTCATTGGTTCTTCCCAGGGGTTTTGCTCCACCTTTTACACTGGCTGCCATGTACAACCTAACGTGTGCTAAAAATAGTGTTGAACCCACAACAGCAACAGTTATTTAATATGGCAGTCAGAACAGGTATCTTGAAAATTTTGTTATTGCTGAAGAATATAGTCTTTATTCGGACAAAAGGGCAGACCCAATATGTCCATTATGTATTTGCATGTATGTAAATGTTACTCTCATTGGATCTATGCCATAAAATCCATTTTAATGTGAGATGTCAATGTTCACCATACTTTAAGTAGAGAAAAGCCTATCAGTAAACAGCAACGTAACAGCAGTGGTTGTTATTAACCAAATTTTGAAATAAATTGTTTTGCTTTATTCAGTGTTTAATAAAATTAGAAAAATAAATCCTTTCACAGCAACAAGACAACAGTTTTTGCACAGTATTCCTGTGTTACCTGGAACGGGGGGAAAAAGTCGGGAGAAAGAATTGGTTTGTTCCCAATTGGGAAAAGCTATATAATTTTGCAAATATTGATCCAAGTCCTGGAAAAACTGGAAAGCTGCCACTTGATTGCAGAAAAGATATGTAATTGAGTGGTAATTGAATTGATTGTGAATTAAATTCATTGAGCTGTTACTCAGATATTTGGAGGTTCCAGTACTCTTCAGTCAGTTAAAGTACAGTTGTTGTTGCATCATTTGGCTGCTTCCCCTAAACACATCTGTATAGGTTCTGCTCTGCAGTTACATACTTTGCATAGGGTTTGATTTTCAAAGAAAGTGAATTTTCCACATTTTCCTCACTGATTATCTTGGTTATTTAAAAATTCCCAGTATATCTTAGCTATTCTTAAAATAGCATTAAATTCCCTTTATTCTGGTATATGATTGGTGGGTTTAGTTTGGGCGATAGAGCATGCAGCTTGAACTTTATGTGCACATCATAAAAGGCTGCTAGCACTGCTTGGTCATTTTCATTTCCTGAACTTTAAAAGTAAATTGAAAAAAAAATAGCCTGTAACTTTATATATATATATATAGACACACACACACACTGTATAATCATTCATTTATGGCCTATTCAGAAGTTAGGATTGTCTGCTCTGCCAAAATTCATTTGCATGTTATAATAACTGCTTGAGATAATGTATTTTATACTGGTTCAGGTTCATATCTTGAGCACACGGGAGTAGCCATTTTGATCAGCTATCGGCTTTTGGCAGTGCATTGCTTCCCTGTAATACCACAGATAAAGAAATTTCACTCACAGTACATGAAAGTAGCATAGAGTTATGTTGACATGTTCTCCATTGTGCATGTTGCATATGCACAGAACTTCACACTTTTGCCTGTCCCGCTTTCAGAAGAACGTATGGCTGTTGAGTGGAACTGTAGTCAGTCATATAAGTATTCAGGCAATCAGATAGTCAGCTAGGCTGGTTACCCCATAGGCAGCCCAGTTTCAGTATATTTTCCTAAGAAGAAGATATGAAAACAAATCCAACATCTCATTGTGCCAACGAGTTGTCTGTGATGTATGACCTCAATAAGGTTAAGAAAATAGATGACAAAACTTAATGTACCCAGTTCCCCTTTTGATATGTAAAGGGAACAGACCAGCATTGTGATAAATCTTTGCTTATTATTTGCTTAGCTCAAATATCAAGGTCACTGACTGAAAAAATTAAATGATTTTGGCACAATAACTTGAGTTTTCCGCCATCAGCAGTTACCAAATTTTGTGGGTAGCTTGCACTTAGGGTCCAGAGGTCAAGGTCATAGTGACTAAAAGAAGAAAACTGGTTACCACACAATAACTGGAGTTTTTCAACATCAGCAGTTACCAGACTGTGTTGTTGGCTTGCACTTTGAGCAATGAAGAACCCTATCTGTTTTGGGTACAAAAGGCAAAAATTCATGGTTACTGACTGAAAGAAAACAATGGTATACATATAATAATAGTTCTACATGACATACCTCAACAAAACTTTGTGAATGGTTTGCACTTGGGTGAGGAACAAAGTTATTGATTTGGGGGTTCAAAGATCAAGATCACTGAGCGAAACAATATAAATGGTCCCTGCACAAGATTTGTTGTACATCACAGACATACCCAAACTTTGATGATAGGTACACTTAGTGCAAGTAAGATGCCTATGTTTTTTTGTGTCAAAGGTCAGGTCACCCTGACAGAAGTAATGGTTTCTGCACAAATATTTCAGTTATTGGCATAGAGTGTACAATGGGTTGGGTGTACAATATGCTGTTCACGGTATTTTTGTCATGTAGCTGAATATAATGCAGTGTGTTTGGCAGAATCTTGTCTCAAAGAGTTTGTGATATCTCAGTGTGAAACTACATATTAGGTCATCATCTCAGTATGAACATTGCATTATTACAGTAGTCCTGATCTATTTGTCAAGAGTTCTTGCCAGTTTGAGTTTGGAGCTGAGTATATCAGAGTATTGTGAACACAAGTTGTCTTAAAGTTTCAGCGGATTGCAGTGAAGCTTGTTCAGAGTATGATAATCATCTGGAGATGTGAATATGAACAAATCACGGAGCTCTCATGATTTTTGTGAGAGTTATTACTGGTACATGTATATGAAAAATCTGTGAATTTGACATCTGTTTTTATTGAATTTTCTCTTGGTACATCTATGATCATTGTCAGAGTGTGTTATGTTAACCAGTCATCAAACTCCCTCTATTTTCAGAAGTTACGCATGTTTTTTTGAACCTTTTGATTCATCTCCATCATAGATGTATGGGTAGGATGTAAGAGCGGCAGGGATATATTTATGTGAGGAAATTGTTCACCATTCATCAAGTTGTACATTATTTTGTGTATTTTATGTGAGTTTGTGTTTTCTTAGTTAAGCAATAAGTACTTGACAAGTTAAATTTGCTAGGGATGTTTGTATGGATATGACCTGGGAAGATTTTTAGTGCAATTACTGTTGAGCCTATATTATTAGGAAGTGAGACATAGTGGTCACTTAATCAACATTGGCATAATCAACAGTTTGGTAATGTTTTGGTGAAATGTTTCATTAGCTTGTTTCCCAAACCTCTTGACAAGTTTTAGCTCTACTGTTCATGAGATGGTCTGTCGTTGATCATACATCCATCATCCACTGGTCCATTATCATGAGTTTGTTATTGCAATTCCTTCTAAACTAATTGGAGGATAGCCATGGAGCAATACATATTTATTTATCCCATGACCTAGTTGATAATAAAATGAAAATGGTCCAGCTCAAACATCCATTATGGCTTCCATAGTGGCCATCTTGAAAATCTTGCTATTCACTTATTGCTATTCATCTTGAATATGGTCATATCAGCATGGGGATTTTCATTAAAAGACATCTGATATCTAGTTGGTTCTAAACAAGGATTGTGGTGATCTGACATCCAATATAGTCACCATGGCAACCATATTGAAGATCTTGGTATTGCTCCTTCTCCTGAACAGATGGTCATATTAACATGAATGTTTCACCAGAAGACTTCTTATGATATCTAGTTGAACCTAAGTGAAAATGGTGCAGATCTGATGTCCAGTATGGTCACCAGAGCTGTCATCTTGAAAATCTTGTTTTCACTTCTACTCCTGAGTCAGTGGTCATAACAGCATGGGATTTTCACTAAAAACATTCTTATGATGTCAGACCTGAGGTCCAGTTTGACCACCATGCTGCTTTTCCAAATGTCTGGTCATATTGACATGATTTTTCTCCAAAAGAATTCTTATTCTGTTTGGTTTGTCCTACTGGTAAATGGAAACAGACAGGTCTGATGTTCAGTATGGCAATTATTGCAACTGACTTGAAAATCTTGTTATTGTTTCTCCTTCAAATGGACAGACATATCAACATGAGTTTTCACCAGATGACATCTTCAAATATTTTTCTGGTCTTAAAATAAATGGTGTTGATTTGTCATCCAATATGGCCACCAGATTGTGTTATTGGCACTCCTAAATGAAATTCATTTTGACATGGAGTTTTTATTGGAAGACTTCTTTTGGTGTCTAGTTGGCCCTAAATGTAAATGATAGAAACAGGCCCTCATTATGGATACCATGGTGGCCATCTTGAAAATATTGTTGTCTCTATTCCTCCCATAATGCATTGCTATATCAGCATGGAGTTTCCACCAATTGATTTCTTGTGTATTTGGTACTAGATGCAAATGGTGAGAGTCATATATGCAAATGCAATACATCTGCCATGATGGCTGTCTTAAAAATCCTAATGTCACTAAATGGATGGCCATATTAACATGGGGCTTTCACCAAAAACTACTTCGTTGTAAATGAAAATATTGCATTCAGCATGTCCATCTGAAGAATATCAGAGATAGTTTCAACACTTAGCAGCAGTTAAAAGGAAGAAATGGTCTTGTCTTAAATTCCTGTAATTTCTCTTAGCCATTATTGGCTATAACATAATGAGGAAATAGGATATGTAAGTGCTTTCACAAGGAAACATGAGACAATCAACTCTGACTGGCCTGGGCAGGTATCAAACCCATGACCCTTGGATTACAAGTCTGTTGCTCTACCAACAGAACTGTCGATGGCTCCCAGATAGATTCTCATCATACATGTAACTACATTAATCATTATGAAGCTAAGGCTATTTTATGGGAAGTTTGCTTTACCTATTTACCTTGGAGTCACGCTCTTCATGATAGATAGTTTAGGCAGCTATATATAGACATGAAATTCAGAATGGTCACATGACTTGGGTTGTTTTTTTCCATGTGGATTTACAAGCCGTCAGACATGGATTTTATCCAGAAATATTCTGTAAAATCCAGAACATAGGCAACATCAGATGCTTGTCATTGTAATTGCACTGTTGGTGAATGTAGATGCATCTGCCTACATTTACTCCATTTACGTTCTGACTGTCCTGTTCGCAGGAAGAAATAATGAAAAAGAATTCTAATCAGTATACATTTGCATGCTTGTTTAAAAGTTTTACTTTCTTGACTCCATATGACAAATAGCAGCCTTTATTTTTTTATTTATTTATTTATTTATTCCATCCACTCCTGCTTATTTCCCCCTGAAAACACTTAAATTTCTTCCAGAATTTAAAATTTAATCAACATACATTTAGACTCGTGTACCAAGACATCTTCACTAGCCAAGGTTCTGATATGATAACACTATCTACATCTTGGCATATCGAGCAGATATTTCTGTGCTTTGGGTCTTTGAATTTCATTGAATGCGGTAGCAAGCAACAACATCCAATCAAAATTAAGGTTGTTCAAATTTGAACACTCACAGTTCCTACATGACTGAGATAAGGGGAGCACACAGCTTAAATGGACTGATAAATAAGCAATTTTCCATTGCCAGTCCATATTTGTACAAATACCTTTCACTCACATACACCTGTAATGGCTTTCCTCTGGTACTTAGTCATACTTTCGATGTTAAACTTATAAAGTATCCTTTTTAGGTCAATTGCCTCCACCAGTTTCGGCTGATGTACAATACACCACTGTTACATGCTATTGGTTAGTTGACATACTAAGGGAAGCAACTCATGATGTCCAATAGATGTCACAGGGTCAAAGCACTAAAATATCAGTTCGATCTGCCAAGGTGTAGATAGGGTTATCAAATTGGAACCTTGGCTAGCAAAGACGCCAATACAAGTAATGCCACATTCCAGGCTCATTCACTTAAGGACACACATTACTAATTGTATGGAAAAATAGGAACCAGCCTGGAAATGGATTTGGCTGGCCAGGTTTGGTTAATAATGTAAGTTATGTTTTAGGAAAAAGAATCTGTTGAGAGCTTATCCTAGTTGTAAGTGAAAAAAAATAGAGACATTGTTTTATTGATGGAATTTCAGTCCTTTAACAGTCTTGAGTTTGGAACACTCATTACTAAAATTAGCACGCGACTCTTTGGTGCGGAATTGAAAGCACATGGTTCAAACACATGCAGGTCCAGAAAATGCAGCGACTCATATCCTTTCCTCAACACAGAAGCTGACATCCAGGTTTCATATATACTGATAAATATAGTTTTGATCATGAGCACTCAGAAATTTTAAGTTGTTGAATTTTGAATATCATGGTGTTTGCATAGGTTTACTATGGGCACTGAATTAGTACTGTGAGTCCTATAGACAGCTACAGCAATGCAGTGACTCCACATGTGACAGTACAATTAACTTTACTATAAATGGAATCATATGGTTCTATTTGTGGATAACAAGCAAAATTAATACCTTTTGTAAACCAATGAGTGACTTTCAGTGGGATATTAAACACATACTCAGATATATCAGCTGTTGCCAAAAAGGGGGGATGGGGAACAGTGTGTAGATTGGACTATGTTAGGTGGAATGTTTTGCACTTTGGTTTATATCTAAGCAATACATATATAAAATTTATACAATTTACCATTTATAGAGTAATTATGGTAAGCAATATGAAATTTCCTAGTTGTGTTTTGAAACATAATGCTTCAGAAATGATCACTTAGGTCTCTTCCACCATGCTTAATGGTGATGACCTCTCATGTCTCATGAATCTGCATCCCACTAATTTCTTTCAGTGAATGTTTTGAAACTTAATATTTTGCATTTTAATAGACTTACGTCTACCTTACTTTAGTTTTAAATTATATGTCTTCTGGGAGGAATTTTAGGTAGGTTTTGTCATTTAAATCTCTTTTTCTGGAATAATACATGTACATACAGATCATCACTTTGACCTTTTACTCATTAATTACATAATATGACAAGGCTGGTAATATATTTCAATATTAAATTGAATAGAGATAAATGGTGATATTAAAAAGGTGACTCTTGCTTAGACAGCTTTAATATTTATTTCTGATTTTCTTAAATAAAGCTCAAATATTTAAATGTTGCCTGAAATGCACCATTGCTCATTAGGTGAACATGAACTTGCAATATAATTTAATATTCACTAATGTAATCTTTGACAAGCAGAACTATGCACATTGCTTACTTATGTATTGAACTACTACTCCTAGGGGGGGGGGGCCCGAGTGACTGAGTGGTCTAAAGTGTTCACCATTACGGATCATTGCCATCTCACCTCTGTCTGCGTGGGTTCGAGTCTCAGGTTCTGCCATTGTGGGTATGTGAGAAAGCTTGCCAGTAGCTTCTCGTGTTTAGTTGTTCTTTCTGGGGTTTTCCCGGGTTCTTCCTCCACCATTGATACTGGCCACCATGTATAGCCTATCATGTGCTGAAAATAGCGTTAAACCCTACAACAACAACAGCAACAACTATTCCTAGGGCTGTCAAGAATATCAATGGTAGATATAGGACAGTACTAATTGTATGGAAAAATGGGAATCAGCCTGGAAATGGGTGAACATAAAATAGAGTATATATGGGTTTGGCTGGCCTGCTTAGGATTGGTTTAATAATGTAAGTTATGTTTTAGGAAAAAGAATCTTTTGAGAGCGTCTCCTAGTTGTAAGTGAAAAAACAAGAGACATTGTTTTACTGATGGAATTTCAGTCCTTTAACAGTCTTGAGTTTGGAACACTCATTACTAAAATTAGCACGCGACTCTTTGGTGCGGAATTGAGAGCACATGGTTCAAACACATGCAAGTCCAGAAATTGCCATGGCTCATATCCTTTCCTCAACACAGAAGCTGACATCCAGGTTTCATCTATACTGATAAATATAGGTTTGATCATAAGAACTCAGAAATTTTTAAGTTATTGAATTTTCAATATCATGGTGTTTGCATAGGTTTACTATGGGAACTGAATTAGTATCGTACATCCTTAAAAATTTACCTCATTATTAACATACCACAGAACCTACTTCCAACAGATTTAATATTTGTCTTTCTGAAAATGCATTTTTTCTAATGTGGAGACATGTACATTATCATATACAAATGTGAACCAAAAGACTACATCATAAATTTGGAAAAGCCACAGTATACTAACTGCATCATTAAGATGTGGTGCATATTCAAAAAATTGTGTGATATAACTTGTAAATCCTTACTGTATTCGACTCCTGCTTAGTTAATGTATTGGAAAAGAGAGAGCATTTAAACAAGTATTTTATATGCATGGCTTTATACTCATATATACACTTAACAGACTACGTACAAGTAAGTGAAATCAACTTTTACAATTTTCATCTAACATTAATTACAACACTAAACCATATAATACTATTTTACACTTTGGTTGTTAGTTTAAATTTAGTGTTACTTACACTTAGTGATATTATTTCAGTAGTCTAATGCTACTGATACATAAAGTATTGATATTTTTGCCTTTTGTTACGTACTGGTATTCTTAAGTCCATTTATTATAGTTGTATTTTGTCCCATGGAATCTGATTAGTGCCTAGTTGAACACTCCTGGAGGATTAATTTATATTGACCAAATGAGCTTTTTTTATGATGTCAGTTATTATTGTTATTATTATTATTATTATTATTATTATTATTATTAATCACACCTAACAGAGTGGCTGTTAGCAAAGCAGAATTGAGAAGTGGTTTTATCTTGGAGACAAACCGTATATTCATTTACGTCCTGCCATAGCAGTATTAAGGGCATGTAGTGTTACCCTTGTCATGATTACCATATGATAGATGGACATAGAGACAGATGGTCAAGAGCAGTAGATGGACTGACAAAGATAACCTATGCATTTGGGTCATTTCAGGCTCATTTCAAGATGAAATGATGGGGTGGGGGTTTCCATCTAGTTTATAATGAAATTTGCTATAATATATTCATTTCACAGGCCCCCTCATGTTTGTTGTGGTCATGCCATTATTAAACCTGACACAGAACTGATACCAGGGAAATATAAACTTTGAAAGAGATCTGAACATCCATCAATAATATTTTATTGACTAAAGGCATGATTGAATATATCAAGGATGAAATTGTAATAATGGGAATAATTTGATCAGAGTATTAAACAGACATTTCTTAACTTGGGAAACATTAATATTGCTGTACAGAATTGAATTCACAGATGAGATTTGACAGTCTTACAAGACAGAATTGATTCCAGTACATGCTTGACATTACTGTTGAATTTAAATATAGGAATGTGGTGGCATAGTATGTTTATATATAATGATTGACAAGTTGATATATACAGTGGTTTTGATGCCAACTAGGTCTTTAAAACCTGGCATAAGGCCATTTTTTAATTTTGTTGCAGTCAGTTAATTTAACACGTGTCCAGTGATTGCTGGGAGCTCTTGAATTTGGCACCATTTAATTTATGAGCAACCTTTGTTGGCATAATGTCAATATTATATTGCCCTATTAATAGATCGGCTTGTTTGAATTCCGCATTCTCTGATGCACTATATTTAAAGACAGCAATACATTTCGTACTGAAACACCTAATTTCTCTTTATGGTGTTTGTAGTGAAGTCAATAAAAAATTTTCAGGTATATAATTATTAGTTGATGCAGTATGTGCTGTTTTACTTGTCTAATGTGTTAGCTTGTGTTATTCTATACATTTTACTTGTCTAATGTGTTAGCTTGTGTTATTCTATACATTTTACTTGTCT
>JAECUM010039309.1:0-22500 GCA_016617855.1 Megalonaias nervosa
CACATTTACACAGTGATAATATTGATAAGATTAAATATAATTATATACATTCATATAAGCACTCATGCAGATATAAGTATATATGAACATACATACATACGTAGAAAAATACATACATACGTACTTACTTGAGTACGTGCGTGCGTACTTACGTATATAGATACAATCATACAGACATACAGACAGACATTAACATAGGGGTCTGTTGGGATTGGTTTATTTCTCAAGTTTAAACATTAACTGGTTGACCTGCTATAATCTCCACCAATAATTTCATTGAGTAGCAGTGCAATAGTTACAGTGATTTCAAATATTCATGACGCTGGCAAGCTATTTTTTTTAAAAAAATTATCAAATGTACAGTCCATCAGTGATACAAAAATGTGTCATTATACAATTAGATGCGTTGAAGACACGAAGAAACCCCTTTACGTCTTTTCCATTTCTAAAACCTTCATACCTGGCGTTTATTTGGTAAGTTGGCATGTCGTACGTGCGATACGTGCGTTTGTCTATAATATATATTTTGCAGTCACGGGGGATGGGTGGGGCCTTATCCTGCTGTGCTCCTCGAAGAAGAGCACGATAACTCGATCCAAACACGTTTGCACAAAAATAACATCCGAATTTATAATGTATTATATTTTTAGATAAGTGGGTAACTTTGATAGTAAATGTTACAAGCTCTCAGTTTGAGTTTGCAGTCAACAGTTCTAGTGCATCCGTTCTTCTGATGTTGCAAGGAAACATGCGATTCAATGGCTTTTCTCGATGAATCTATCGCGTGTATACGGCTTTTGTGTCATGATTTGTTAATGCCTAAATCAGTGCCTTATTAAAGGTATCAAGGGAAGGGCTTTTTGTGAATACTTCCATTTTACCAAGCGATATTCTTTGATCTTTATGTAGTAAATATTAAATCATTGATTGAATGCGACGAAATAATGACTTCATGTCTTCAGAATGAAATTTAAACACTTTGCCCCGCAACACGATTAATTTGGTCGCTAAGATGACGAAAACCTGATTTCTAATTAAATAAAATTTGCCATAGATCGATGATATTAAATGAACGGTTAAATCGATTCAAAATAGAGACTTAACTTCAATAGATCTGAAAGTTCTGCGTATTTATACAGATTCTCACGTGATCTGAGGATGATATTGATCAACAGGTATAAATACATGAAAGATGATAATGAACAATGTTACAGTATGTTAATATAGGAATAATAATTGTTTTCTCGGCATCAACGTTCACCAGATCACGAAGGGTGCATCGAAACATGAGCCTGGAGTGTTATTCTTCAATTAAAGAAAAATAGATTTTCAGATGGAATTTAAAGCTGATCGAAAGCCGAAACCCCGGAAAATGGTTAATTAAAGTCAACATACCGGATCAGCGTCTTCACTAGGGACACATTAAACTGCAACTGAAAATTTTAAAGAGAGAGAGAGAGAGAGAGAGAGAGAGAGAGAGAGAGAGAGAGAGAGAGAGAGAGAATACCGATCACACGTGTTTCTTTTTCTGGCATTAAAGTTAGACAAATCTCGTGTGTGCTGAAACCCTCGCACTTCGGACTACGGTTTCCTATATTACATTATGCAGACTTAGACTGATTTCCTGTCTTATATTATGCAGACATAGACTGGTATTGTGAGATATTAAACTTAATAAAATATCTATTTCATCTCGCTCACTTCTCTTAATAATTATTGTTTGAGAGATATATTACTTCGACGACAGTGGCGTAGCTTTGGGGGGGGGGACAGTTGTCCCTGCACTCCATGTGCCAGGGGCGCCAAAATGAGGAAAATACAAATATTCGTTATCTCAGATGCACTCGAAGGGTGCGCCAAGTTTATGTTTTGTCCCCGGGCGCTATGTACCCTCGCTACGCCACTGTTCGATGATCAATTCCCGTTTTCATTCGTTACTGTGTGAACACTTAACACAGCAACTATGTGATACTGAAGTACAAGCTAATATCAGATATACTGTAAGGACTAAGTGTTGTCTTTACCAGTGGCGTAGCGAGGGTACTTAGCGCCCGGGGACAAAACATAAACTTGGCGCCCCCTTACTCAGCGCCCGTGAACAATAGTTGTATTTTCCTCATTTTGGCGCCCCTGGCACATGGCGCCCGGGGGCAACTGTCCCCCCCCCCCCACTCCCGCCCTCCCCAAGCTACGTCACTGGTCTTTACAAGTAGTACCTATCAATGACCCCATTATGATTCGGCGAACATGCGTGTTCCCTGTATTGACACACCTTGTATATCAATTTATGCTGCGCATTAATTTTGATGGAAAATGGTTTCTAACTCGAATAAAGTTGTAACAACTGCAATCCTCGCTGTTTTTGCTCTCCTCAGACTTGAGAAGAAGATGCAAAAAGAATCTTTATTGCATTTTGCCTCTCAGTTTTGTGCAAACATATAACTATGTTCTATTAATTATTACCGAATTGACGCCATGGCAGACATATATTTAACAATATGCAATATAAACCAGTATCTACAAACTACAGTATAATTGAAAATGCCATGAATCATAATCAGCCCTTTATGCGTTAGAATATGAATGATCATGAATCTTGAATCTATTACTACAAATGAACTAACTAATAACAACCTTGCGAAGACCAAAAAGAAATTACAGAAAGAAAGACGAAAGATACAGGCAGTCAAATTACAAATAAAAGCATGATCATACCGAAGAACTCCGCAGTGTAGTAGTGTAAATTAAATCACACCAACTAAAGTGGTAATATTTTATGACGAACTTTGTTGCTCTTGTCCTCTTCAGATCTAAGGATAACATTAATATATATATATATATATATATATATATATATATATATATATATATATATATATATATATATATATATATATATATATATATATATATATATATATATATATATATATATATATATATATATATATGTACAGTGATGTAGTTTTAGTGTGATGTTTATTCAATCGATATTAAATTGGGGCTTGAGAAGGAAGATCTTAATATATCATTAATTTATTCTGCAAAAATAAATTTTAAAATACTAAAACTCTCAAATCAAATATCAGAGAAACCAACGCGCCTTTCGTTATTAAGCACCAGAAGATATTCATCCTAAAAGTGTGTGTGTGTGTGTGTGTGTGTGTGTGTGTGTGTGTGTGTGTGGAAAAGGATGAAATCCAGTTCAGAGAGTTTATTTATCATCAGTAGTTAGGTAGTTACACATCCTTATCTATAATTGATTGTAAAGTGTGATAACAATCATAACTTTTAATATGATATAGGTCGCAGTAACCAAACCCATTTATGATGATGCCAGAATGGTTGATATGTTAGTTATAGCTGAGATACCATCTCTAATATTTGCATGCGGTCTCTGGTGTAAATCACATCTTTGTTATCTATCACAAATAATCTCATATTTTTTTTACGAATAATCAAGCTGAAAAAAAAAACCGTGACGTGTTCTATAGGATAATGGTTTAGATGTTGTCTTCTTCTTGTAAATGCCAGTGAAAGAAACCGGCTACCTTGAAGCTTCATCTCTCACCGCGAGGAACAAAGGAACGCCATAAAATTCTTTTGAGACTATCGTATGCTTTATAGAAATGCGTCATGGTCAATTCAAGATGATGCCGAGTTAATGCTTGCGTTTTGTTTTGTTGTATTTTGTTTATCGTCTTGTCCCGATGTTCTACAGATAGCATACCTTCACAGTGCTGTGAAGAAATCTTAATTTTTTCAGCTAATATCTAAAGCTGCTTGTTTCAGAAAAGGGATCAATTTCTCTGGTAAGGTATCTTTTTGAAGATCTGCAAGACACCCAGAGAGAACGATAAGATGTGAGCAGATACGATTTGCCTCGTCGATTTCCAATCAAAAAGATTGATAATCTGTTGAAGAACTAATGACAAAGATCTTTAAACAATACTTTCAACTGCTTTAAAAGTGAGCAGTGAAAAATAACACAATTCCATCTGATAATTAAGTTACTACAATTACAGCATTGTGCAACAAGTGGAGGGAATCTGAGCTCCTTCTTCTCTTACGAACCGATCAAATGAAACAGATACTTAACGATCTTAAACACTTTAGCTGCTATAAATGCAGAAAGCATTTGCTCTTTAGCGGTATCATTGATAGAGATCAACAGTTTAAATCTCTCTAGCAAATGATTGTCACGAAAGGTCGTATAAGATTTTAAAATCTGTCAGTTCGTGCGTTCCATCAAAATATATTAATGAACCTGTTACAAATTATTTAACGAAATCTTCTAAGATCAGCATTCTGTTTATTCGGATTGCTTCTAGCCTTAAGCAATTTGCTAATGTGATTCCCTTGAAACGAATGATTAACTATAAATTCTGCGATGTATATTAAATAGCGCATGTGTAAATGAACGTTTTAAGTATTACTGCATCTATAAAACAATAGAATTTTATACAGATGCTTTTTGTCTGAGGATAGATCCAACTAATTTTTGGGTCAACAAAAATGGACACGATTGTGACTGAGGTAAAGAATGATATTGTATTATTGTTAAATAATATAATTACTCACTATTCGATTTCATTAAACTTCTTAATAAATGTCATAAGAGACATTTCTTCTTATGTTGCCTCTAGCATTTAATTTTATTAGTAGTTCCTTGGTCCTATGCCCTATGAAACTTGGGCATGTGAAATCTTTGAGCTAAAGATCAGGGGTGGCAATAACACTTTGCTTACAAACTATTATGTCGGTGAAAAGAACCAGCACGACTCTACTCAACTTTTTTATAAAAAGCAACAGATTTACTTTATTGTAAATGAGACGCCTGATTGTCGACAGCAATCAAGTCATTTGATGCAAGGCTTGTCGAAATTTCCGGATAATGAAGCTATGAAATAAAATTAAAAACTGTAAATAGTAATTCTAGAATTTCACGAAGTGGAAGAAAACTCTCAATCACGTGACATTAACCATCGATGGGTTCTTATTCAATTACGTCTTATGTCTAATAATCGTGTTGACATAATAATGGTATTAAAAGTGGCAACAAGTGGTCGATTGGTCCAAAGCCTTAACCGATCACTGCCACCTCATCTCTGTCCGTGTGGGTTCCAGTCTCGGGCTCGGCCAGTGTGGGTGTGTGAGAGAGCTTGATACAGTGGCTCGATGGTTCCTATCGGGGTTTTTCCGTCTTCTTCCTCCAACAGTTATACTAGCCTGCCATGTATAGCTTGTCGTTTGCTGTAAAATGGCGTTAAATCCACAGTAACATCTTCAAAAACAATCATCATTTCTGATATTGTGATTGTAAGATAATCCTGCAGAGATCTTACTGTCTCGGAGGGTAGTTTTTCGCCCGAGTCCCCCCCCCCCGTGTAAATTGTAACCTATTGTAATTTGTCCGTTAAAGAAAAATGGCTCTGATATAAGGACACAATTGCTCTAGGAGAACGTTTCATCCAGGGAAAATTAGGCCACCCCAAGGTATGGATGGGATTGAAATTGGCTCACTGACACCAGATTTATTATAGGTACAATTGCTATGCTTCAGCGGTGTACGGGGTCATTTAAATCCAGGCATTGAAATAAAGTATGGGAGTAGAGTTGTCACATAAGCTTGACTTAAATATTAAAAAGCAAATGAAGCTGGAAACTTCTGTGACGTCATCATATCACTTGCTGATCGGCTGAATAAGACAATCACACGCAAAATGCGATTTGCATTTCAGGCATGTAAATATATGGTTTCCCTGGTACACCAAACCTGTATTATACAGTATCCTGAGTATATCTGTTTATACGCGTCGGTTTGAAGGAGAAGAACTTGCTGTATTTTTAAGTATATTTGCAAAATGAATTGGAGTCATTCCATTTAGTAGCCAAGTTATTCCAATGTTTACTCCACTTAACTTCTGCTCCAAACGAGGGATTCTGATATATTGAGGCGAAAAGAAGCAAAAGGCAAATTACCTAAATAATGTCACTATCTATTATGTGCTATTGAAATTTGTAATGTCTGCGTGTTCATAAATGTGTCTTTACAGAGAACATTTTTGATGATAGCAATGAAAGTTCAAAGTCTGAGGTGTACCTATAAAACAAAGTAAATTATCTACTGTTTCAGAATATTTGATAAAGATATACCAAAGAGAAAAAGAGCATTTGTTATCAAAAGCAAACCTCACCCTATCTTTCGTTTTATTTTAAAATAATGAATACGAAAAAGTCGATTGTCGCCGATAAACGACGAGTGACTCTTTTTGTGATGGCAACTGTATAAAGGTAATATTTCGGCGCTTGTTGATGTATATGGATAGGCTTCACTTATCCTCTCGACTCTTATTTATCGTTGCAATCGTACGCGGTTGTAACGTGTCTTATTTGACATCCCATCATAGGTACAGAATACCAGTCTTTATGTAGGCTATAAGACAGATACTACTTAAGACCTTCTTCAATGTAACGGAAGCTCTGCTGATGATTATCTTAGGACCTATGCTTCTCTTTTATAGGTGTCACACTTTACATTCCTTTCTAGAATCAGATAAAAATTTTAACGCTACACTTATCAAGAGAAGAGTTATCGTAATTTTCAAAAGAATTGAAACATTTCTTACTTCCATTTATTATCTATACCAACATTACTTTATTTGTATTTTTTGCAAACATTTACAACAAATTATATATGATTGCAGAAACAATGCAATTTCTCGTTCTCTGTCTGTCTCTGTGTCTGTCTCATTGTCTCTCTCTCCCTTGCAGTGTTCTTAAAGTTTATAATTTGTGCATTATGTCTAAATCTGTACCATTCATTTGATGTATAATAGATATGTATAAATATGACTGGAACGATAATGATTCCTGTTGATAAAAAGTCACGCAGATGATTACCCACTTCTGCTCAAAGTGAAGAGTTTCGATATAGAGGAAAACAACGAGCATAAAGCTAAACTGTGAAAACAAGGTGTAGTTTGAAGCCATATGCCATTGGGACCTGGACAGCGCAGCAATAATTTGGCCGCAGGCTTTGCACCTATGCGGTTCTCAGTACGATACCCAGATCTAACATGTACAAGGGTTGGTGGTCGCCCATACAAGATCTGTTTATTTTCTGAGTATTTACCGGTTTCCTCCACCATTAAAGACCATATTACGTTAATGCCATAGCCCTCGAAAGAGCATTTGTCTACGTTTTGGAAGAACGTGATTTAAAATATACCAATAAAGTTTAAACTTAATGTGTCGTTGACATTATCATTCTACACATAACTGTGTCTGTACGGTACAGACTTCTGAAAAGAACTATGGTACCTTGACCCCTGAGACAGACCTATTTAAAACGAAGTAAAATGCTACTGTTTCAGAATGTCTGATATAGATATCCAGTATCATCCAAAACAAAGTTCATGCTCTCCTTGGCATTTTTAGAGAATATGTACGAAAAAGTAGATGGTCATTGATAAAGACACGTGACTCTTTTTGTTTTGGCACTTTGTGTAAGGGTAAGATTTGGGGGCTTGTTGATGTTTCCAGATAGTTTTCACGTATCCTCTCGACTCTTATTTATCGCTGTAATCGTATTCGGCTGTTATGTGCCTTATTTAACACTATCATAGATACAGGACACCTTTCTTTAAGAAGACCAGTAGGCTTTCTTGAATGTAACGGAAGCTCAGTGGATGATTATCTAAAGACCGATGCTTCTTTTTGTATACGCCGAACATTACGTTTCGTTCTAAAATCGGATAAGATTTTGAAATGCAACACTTTTCAAGAGAATAGTTTCATACATTTCAAATTCTTTAGAAGAATTAGAAACATTTCGTACATCCACGCATGATTTTCCCCAAATTTGTTTGTTTTTATTCTTGACATACTAGTAAATTTATTTACAATTGCACATATCTATCTACCTGAGTGCCTCTGTCTGTCTGCCTGTCTGTCAGTGTTTGTTAAGCAAATCTTCATTGCAGCCAGGAACAGAATCAGACATGTTTCGTACTTGGAGGTGGCCTGTTAATTCACGTGTCTTCTTAATACATGTTGATTTCATTTAAAATGTTGCTGTAATTCATTCGAAAACAAAGCCGTGTGCAATATTTGACTGTATAATAAAGGTGACATTTAACACACGTTGGACTAACAAACTTTGCAGAAAACACAAGAAATTTATCTGGATTTGCATGTACGTTTTCTCCGTCCGTTTAACATTGGCAAGTAGAACCCATGATAGACAGAAATTCCAAAGTAGAACTATTCATTGCATGAAGTAAACAAGTAAACATATAATCACTTTTATGGACCAAAAAAACATCCAGGAAACAACAACTCCAAATATTTTAAAGTTGCTGACCAGTAAGCCTAATTTGAATGAAACACTTTCGTTTGATATTGTCTATTTGGGGAACAATTTGTTAAATAATTCTGTTTGTTTTGCAACTTCTGCCACCGACCACTGGGCGTATCTGATAGTACTGATCGAATTTTGCCTTGACATAGCCGAACGACGCCAGTTGAAAAGAATCAATCTGTATGTAAATAATTCTTGATATTTAAGGCGCAACATTAGATTTTGTTGTTTGGAAAGTATCCGTTTATGAACATCTCGTTGTTTAAGTTACAACATCTTGAACATTATCTGTCTTGTGCCAAATACTTAATATACCGGGTGCAGAGGCGAACATGAAATGGCTCTACAAAGCTTAGAAAGAATTTTATCCCGCAATGTAGAGTACTGTATTTAATAATTTAATAAACTCCGAACATCTTAGGCTTTCACAGTTTACATGTCCAAACAATGAAATACGCTGAAATAGAATTATAAATGGCATTTCTTAATTAAGCGCATTTTCAATTGGATTTAGTTATCAAATATTATAATTGTATATTTTAATGTTTATAGATTTATGAAGGCATGACATTCCCGCACAGTCACATTCCAGACGCATATCTTTATAGTCCGATGGACTCAGTCGGTCCCATTTAATCCCTTTTGATTAATCCAAAATCGAAAACAGTACATGTTGCCTGATTGCTCATTTGATGATCATCGCCGTCGTTATCATTATCGTCGTGTTTGTCATTAGTAGCAGTAGTAGTAGTAGTTGAGATTTAATTTGATATTGACTTTTTGGAGCGGAATGGAAATTAATCACCCCCACCCCTAGGAGAAGATGCTCAAGTAGATTATCCCACCCACCCACCTGACAAAGTGGCTCTAAGTTTCTCCCCTGGAAAAAAGTATCCATGAGTACATCCCTTCCAAACCCTCCTAAGGGAAAATTACTCCGGATCGGTCTTCCTGTTTGTTATGCGTTTCTGCGTTCGTCAGCCATTCTTTGAGAAAGCATGGGCAATGATCTAACGTTTGAACAAGTTACGCTTAATTACAGTTCGTTGATTAAAACGTGCAAGACCGAATCCTTTTGTACGGCCACTATCATTACCGTACTTTAAATTTTGTAAAGATAGTTTATGTAGGAATGTTCTTTTATATTTTTCTATATCTCTTTTGTAAATAGTGGAGAACATATAATTCGTGTCGTATCCGTTTGTCCGTCAATCCTTCCATCACACTTTCGAGTTCAGTTGATAGTTCTCAAGATGTTTCATTTAAAATTCAACTGAGTTAAATTAACTCAAACAAAACACAAAATACAGTCAATTTCCAACATGCATCGGGATCTTTATTTAAGATTAATTTTCTAGGACAGAGAACATTGCCTTTAAAACATTGACTGACGTTTCAATGCAATAAAAGTAAAACAATTTGATCGTGTAAATGTTTCTCACAGAACAAATGCAGAGCAAATTTTTGCGTCTTCTTCTCGAGGGAAAAATGGCTCTAAAAATGGAAGCTTTATCCTCAGAAAACCCTTTTGTTTGAAGGGAAATACTGCTAGAGAGACAAATTTCCGGATGAAGGGGTCTAGTGGAGAAGCAACTCTGTAACACCGACAGTTATTTCATTTAGGGAGTTCGTAGGGCACCGTTAGAAGAGAAGTTTGGTCTCCAAAATTAGGCGTATACCTGGGCGATACATAATGGGGGCCATGATGTTAGTGTGACGGTTTAAGATACTACTAAAATGTTGACACACAACAAAAGTAAGGTTTATCACCTATCCGACAGAAGTTTAAATTATATTTGGAAATGGAGGACTTTCTGCTTCGCCTTTATTCTCTTAATACGCAGCTAATACGTGGATTTTGTCTCATTCTTTACACAAATCCGAATGATCAGTTTAACTTCATTGTAAACTGACTTAAATGGGCCCGAACGCAGTATGAAAGGGATGAGATGCTTTCTGTTCAGGTAAATAGTTGAGTTTAAGGATATAAAATGTAATGCTAGCATACGGAGCAAGAAAGCAAGCCCCCTCAGTCAGTGAAGTAGATAAACAGACGAGCTGAAAATAAGAACGACAGAAAAGTGAGATTTTCAAAGAAACTTTTTTTTTTTATTTAGTGTTATCCTTAGCTTGTTACACCATTACCTCTCTTTGATCCACCCCGCCCACCCGCCAGAGGCGTTTTGTATGGCATATAGTAACATTCTGTATGTGCATTATGGAAATTAATTTGGCATTATTTACTCCTATTTTTAACCGCAGCAAAATTACAGAAAAAAAAAGAACGTTAG
This sequence comes from Megalonaias nervosa, assembly GCA_016617855.1. NCBI lineage: Eukaryota > Metazoa > Mollusca > Bivalvia > Unionida > Unionidae > Megalonaias > Megalonaias nervosa. The sequence goes on from JAECUM010039309.1 coordinate 10,654, forward strand.
AATTTTTTTCAAGCCAGCTATGTATCTAACAACAACAACAACAACAACAACAATAATAATAATGATAATAATAATAATAATAATAATAATAGTAATAATAATAACTAAATAAATAAATAGATAATAAATAAATAAATAAATAAATAAATTAAAAAAATAAAAACAAATTAAACTTAAAAATAATAATCCAATACAAATCTAAGTTAAATTAATAAGTACTTATAACTTTTACATTTAGATTTTTACAGTGACTTTTAAAATCCTGGGTTGGGTTTCTATATTTTCTAAAAATAGAGATGAATTAATGTTTAATTTGAACATTACATTTAATGACTTATGTTGCTTTCCCTCGTTATTAAAAAAAAATAAAAAATATGACATCTTCATTTTTTGTTCTTGCAATCATTTCACTTTTTAAACATATATATTCAAAATAAATAATTAAATAAATAAAAAGATTAATGTAAATTATTAAATAAATAAATAAATAAATAAATAAATAAATAAATAAATAAATAGCATCTGCCATAGTACAAATTTGTGAAGGAAGTAAAGTGAAATAGATTAAAAATACAAAGAATCTAATATCACAATTTGTAGATTATGTAAGAATAATAATATGTGACTCCAACTCTTGTACTGGAGTAGCATTACAAATTGTGGAATATTTTGTTGTACTTTCTTGTCTCAAATTACAGATAGGGAGTAGAGAATAAATCAGTGCTGAAAGATTTCATCACAGGCTTAAATTGTTATGGGTAGCATCATTTACATTATACGGGGTTATATTCTCTGTTATCTTTGAGGATACGGTCATGTTTAACTATAAGTGTAACTTGCGACTAATAAACGTTCTTCTTAGTGAGTGGTCGAAGATTAGATTTACACACGTTGGAAAACTAATAGTGTTGAAAACTCTAGTGATCCCAGTTTTGAACCATTTGGTTTTTGTTCATGCCTAAATTCAGATTATACGAACTTTACTCAGTTGTCGAAATGTTAAAATAGACAAAGTTAAAAGGGAAAAACTACTTCAAAATATTACGAGTGGATTAAAAATGATTGATCTAATTTTGTCATAACTTTAAAAATATCACAATATGCAAAATTTAGTAGTAGGACATGTATTACACATGTACATACGATCAAACGGACGGACCGTATCACAATATCCACACATTTCCATACAAATATCACAGTTACTGATTTGTTTTTAAATATTTAAAAAAAAGAGAATAAAACTTGGTAAAAGAAACGTGTTTTGTTTACTGGACAATACTGTTATCTGTAAATAACAACGTCATGGCAAATGTACACAACTACCTGCAAAAAGACTCAGTTAAATTCGGGTTGATTATTTCTTTGTCAGCGCGAAATCACCACTATTGCATTACCCGTACATTCATACAAACGAATGCACTCACTATCGTTTATAAAACAAACAAACAAACAAACAAACAAAAAAAACCCCCTCAAAACAAAACAAAAAGCCCCCCACAAACACAAAGAAACACGTGCATATATTATTTAGGGTGTCCAGCACGTTTAGGTTCTTAGCATTCCTTCATTAACTTAAAGTACATCCAAGGGGTGCAGTTAAAGAATGTGAAGATTAGAAGAGGAAAGGGAGTAGCTCGTTTCGCCCACATTGTATTTTCATCTAGATAAAATGTTTCCCATACTCGGTTTAGAAAGCTACTAGCCTTTTTAAAAGTACTATTGTGGGGGTGTAGTCACTAAACATTTATGACTCCCACACCCACATGTTAGCACTGGCCAGATTTTTCTTTTACTAGGTATCAGTTCTGCCAGACTATGACAAATTATCAGTCTAGATAAAAAATATTTATTTTCAAATAAAATGAATTCATGTGTATTACCCAGCTTGAAAATTAGAAATGTGCTTGACGCACTGAAATAAAATCTACACTAGTAAACGGAAATGGAATGAAACTTTCAATTTGAATATGGATGTGTGGGCTAACATATATGCTAAGTTTTTACAATAACAAGAAACTCAAAACTACAATGGTTTCAAAGAATTTTACCAATAAATTCATTTTTATATAAAATAAAATTGTCTGATGCCAATAAATGTACTTTCTTCCTGAAACAATACTGCATTTTCCTTGGGAATGTAATGGAGTAAACAATTTCGAAAATGAAGTGTCTCACTGGATTCGGAATAAAGTGAACATCGCTACTGTATCAAGAGCAAAGACTGTAATACTGTGAGATACAAAAACAGATGGACTATATGAGCAAACATTGTATCTTTGTTGTCCTCTAGTCAAATATTACCACTATACATGTAAAATGAAATGCCTGGATTGTATGGGTTGAAAGTTGTTCTTAAGGACCACTATAACTTGGAAAAATATATTGTAACTAAATCTGAAAAGAACAAAGCATTTACGTTTATTTTTATACATTGGGAGCTATTAGTCCACCTCAGCCTGAGAAAAATGTGTTATAATTTAAATGTTCCTGTTGTAACATGATGTACATTATAGTGCATAATGTGTTTGTAATAATGTCACTTAATGGCTGATCAGCTGATATGATCTCTCTCTCTCTCTCTCTCTCTCCGTTTTTTCTTTCATCTTGCGGTGGCGAAATATTATTGTCTAGAAATATTGTAAAAATACATGGATTTATCATCTGTCTTATGTAAATAAGAAATCTACATTAGTACCATCTTTCTTGTGATTCTAATGATACTATTTTTTACCGTCTGTGACCTGTGACCTGCAGTTTTTGTAAAAGGTGTGCAATAAGGTCATTTCATTGTCAAAACCAATAAGACGTTGTTGTTATTATGGGTTTTGACGCCATTTTTCAGCATATGACGGCCAGTATCTTTGGTGTAGGAAGAACAGGGGAGAACACCGGGAAGAACTACATACCCAAGGGAAGCTACTGGCAAGCTTTCTCACATGTCCACGCTGGCCAAACCCGGAAAGAGGCTAGCTGACAGTTATCTGTAAAGACCACTTGGCCACTTGGGGACCCCGGGAGACATTGTGATTTCGAATATGTATATATATTCACCCTAGGATTCTGATGTCCAATGGTTGTCAAAAAATTACTGTATTAAAATTACTATCTAAATTTTCTATACAGTAGCAGAGACTTTACTTTTCTTGATATATACTTACCACTGATAGACTATGGCTGTATCATACTGCAAACGCATCAGCTTATAAATTATCCTAAACTGATATTCTCCAGAAAATTACAAAATTATTTTAAAGGAATCATAATATAAAAGCTAATTAACAATCTTTATCCAAATTATATCTCTAACCTAATTAAACAAAGATCATCAAATACTGAGTTTAATATTAGATCTACCATTAGTAGCGAACTCCATATTCCGAGGCCGAGTACCATCCATTTTAAAGTTCTTTTACTATGTCAGAACCTACCTTTAGAATTCCCTACCGAGTCGATACAAACTTAAACATTCCTTTGCAATTTAAACTTACTAAAGAAACTCCTCCTTAACCAGCAGGAATGATGTTTTCAAGCCTCCGAGTACTTAATTTTCTGACATTTTGAAATATGTATACCTGTGTATAGTACATGTTCATATACGTGCCTGTAGTAATATAAATTGATCGATTTTAAGTCTTTGTGATTGCCTGTGCTAGTGTATGCAAATGACGTATTTAGGTTATAACTTGTTATTGAGGACCACATGTTATCTTCGTTAAATAAATTATTATTATTATTATTATTATTATTATTATTATTATTATTATTATTATTATTATTATTATCACCATCATCATCATCATCATCATCATCATCATCATCGTTGCATTGGGAAAGGCATGCACTAGCTCATCAAATGTTTTGAAAAACATTCATTGTCATCACAAAAGTGCGAAAAAAATTAAATGAAATATAAAAGAAAAGTACATATATTTACTTAGCATGCTGGGAACTCAAAGTTCTAAAGTACCTTTATCTTGAGTGAAATGGAAATGTGTTCCTCCTACATGAAATGAATATAGAACCGTAGGTCATAACATTAAGCTTCAGTTAATGAAGAAACGAATTGTTTTTTAGATTCTATTTTTATAGTTTTTAATTATTACTAGTTTAAATTCACAAGTTTATACTGTATATACGATTTTGAGGATATCCAGAAAGTTGAAAAATATTAGGAAAAAACACATTTTGGTGACAGTTTTTAAGTCATTGAATATGCATAGCAATTATAAGTCCATTGATTTTCTAAATAATCCAGTTGCAGTATGTATTTAGAAATGTTTTTATATATGCATATGGTTTTTAAATGTACGTATGAATGTGTAAGTCTTTTTTTGTAGTCTTTTCCTAAGCGTTATAATTTTTTAATCATGACTACAATCATCTTGCATATTTACCACTGACAAAGATAATTACGTTCCCCTTGTTTAAAGTTACAACTGTGGCAACAAGCTATCTTTGTTGAGATATTTGACTTTTACAAAGCTGACACCTTCTGAAATTTTAAAGCCTTTGTCTTCAGTTGTAATCGCTCTGGAACAAAGGAAGTCTATCAAGGAATTGTGGGTGGGCTGATTACTCGGTTACATCATTACAAAATTCTGCGTACTTAGCCACTGAAGATTCATAATAAGTTGCTCCTCGTGCCAAAATATAACCAATGAAAAAGTTCCATTTGACACGTTAAAGGAATCGCTCTACCTCACATATAGTTCCTTCCCAACAGACGCTTCACTACTGCGATATGCACTGTGCACTCTGTTGCTTACTTGTTGACATCTCTCCATAAAATGGCGATAACGATCGCAAAGCTTTCTTGGTGTAATGACCAAATGTCACCACAACACTTGTTCCTTTGTGGGACATATATGACCAAGACAACAGTGTGTAAGCAAACACCAGTATATCATGTTCAATATATTATCGAATGACTTTTTATTCATTCACCTTTGTTCGTAGATGTCAGCCGTTTGATAACCGGATCTATCCTTGTGAGCTCTTCTTTTAATAGCGGAATGTCACGGTGATAGAGATTTTGATGACATTAACTAATTTTTCTGTTGTTGTTTTTTGTTAAATAAAATTTTGGCATTTATGACGGTCTCTGTATAGAATGTACGCCAACATGGCAGGGTATGGATAGGTAAATGGAAGAATGGAAGGATTGAAATTAACATGAGCTATTTTTTTTATACATGTGATCAACATCCGGACGTTTCCTGAAACTTAAAACCTGTTAATGCAAATATCCCATCACAAATACAACCTGAAAATTATAACAAGTATCCAAACAAAAAATAAAAAGACAATGGAAATTACATCATTGGCACATTTTAGTTCAAAAGGAAATTCATATAAGGGACGTTTGTGCATCCAGGTAATTTAAGTGATCCCTCATTTTATTTTTTTTTTCCATGCAGCCATCAGGTTTAGGACGTTGTTTTGCGTACTCACGATATTACACACTTAAATCATGTTATTATTAATGTATCATTAAAGGTCTTTTCTTCCGAAATTAAAAAATGTCAACACGTTAATGGAGATTAGCAAAGTATAGTAGCTTGAATTTTCTATTAAAATCGTAGTGCTTATATAGGTAAGGATGGAGTCATTCCCCGGATTGTAGTTTTGAGGTTAATCCTACAGATTATACCCCGAATGTACACCGATGGCTGTCATTTGGTCTACCCCGGCTATTTACGAAACAAAGACTGGCCAAGAAGTTGCGAATGCATTGCACTATTGTTTCGTTTGCAACTCCTTCGTCAATCGAAATAACCCAAGTTGCGTGTTCAGATTACGGATTCTTTTTTTAGGAAGAAATTACTGACGACAGAATCTTTAATTTTTCTGTAAATTATTTCGTCGACATACATCAGCATGATCGCAGTGAAAGAAGCCATTCTGGCAAAATAGAAAACAAACAATAGCTTTTGACCTCACAAAAAAAAAAAAACTTTCTTAAAGGAAATAAAATTGCAGACATCTTATTTTAATTCTAGTGTTCATAACCCACAGCCTTGAACCGGAGATAAAATACAAAAATATGACGCATGTTTCATGATGTTTTTATTATTAAATACAAAACTTATATGTATTCTCAGTTCTTTGTTTGATGGCTCTGATAACAGATTTAAATGCAACATTGCATTAAATGTTCTGTCTTTCAGACTCCCTTATGTTTTGCCATAAAGGATTATCAAGCTTTTGGGGAGATCATATATCACTTTAACATTTATAATTCATGTTACCTAACATTTCATCCAAAGTGGATTTTGTAAAGTAAAAATTTCAACATTTTATATATAGATTTGCGATTAGAAGATTTTGTTCGGATATCAGAGAGAATAGGCCGAAGTTTGTAAGTTACACTTTGTATCATTTCAACGGCTTCTTTTCTAGGTATGAACTTTCTTTCAAAAGGATTACAATAAACGATTATCATAAAGTTTACAGGTCCCAAAATTTATGTTAGTCTTTCAAATGAATTTCAAAATCTTATTCCCGGAACAATGAACAAAGAGGTGTAAACAGAATTAAAGTCAAAATACCGGAGTAGAATCTATTTACTTTGCAAGATATTTTGCCCTTCAAAGGCGAGTGCCATTAATACATTTGTGGATTTTTATTTCTATCTTCGGGATATTGGGTGGGACAGAACAAACTACACCATTGTACCTGAATACAGTGTCAATAGTGGTCGCATGCACTTTTACAGAGAAATATTATATGAATATCGTTGTCTGTTTATTTTCTTCTTGTTTCTATGCAGTGGGTGTACACACTGAACGACAAGGATATGGCTTTAAACGTTTAAGACAACTTTTGAAATTAACTGCTATTATTAAGTGTGGGATTTATTGTACAAAGGCATCTAAATAGACAACACTTTAAATCTGAATTAGATCGAATATTGCGAACTGGATTTTAAACTGTCGACACTGTGTTTAATGTTTATGCATCTATTAACACGGCTGTTAAGCAATTGGTGTATCAAGCTGAACTCGCTCTGAACGATGGCCACTGAGTTAATTTCTGTTATTCGCTACACAGAGTAGATGTAGATCTATTTCATCAAAACATTCATTGCTGAAATTATTGTATTTATCGCATGTCCCCTTTTTTACGCTTTTTAAATATGTGTAGTTTTACAGTGATTGAAGTTCGGTTCTATGCGTCTGCGAATAAAATTCGTGCGGATGACGAAGAAAATATCAAAGTAGTTTCAATATGGAGGTTTGACATGAAAATAGGAATTGAACACTTGTATCATACACCAGACCAACCATATAAGATTAAATCTGTATGTAATAATCCGTTTTATCTGGTGGTATTCGATACCGATGTTTAATCCATACGTCCGCTTCTCACACTCAAGCTGGAACTATTTAGTTTTTTTTTCTCACGTTACTGCATCCATGTGCTTCATTATACTGAACAGGCTTTTACTGAACAGGCTTTTGTACGTTTCTATTTTTTCTAAATTTAATTCACGCAGTATGTTGAATTATATCTGGAAAGCGTGAAGATGGGTTATGTAATAAAGACAAAACAACATTCGGCGTTTTGTTTCGTGATTGGGACGCGTATGAATACGTCGAGACTGCCAGCATTGACGTATCAATACGTCAGATGAAACTCGTTTTTTGCACCGACTTGAAACAAAACACGTGTCAGTTTTGTATATTAATAACCTTTATTTCCGTTAATTGAATAGTCGCTTTATGTTTTATAGTTTTACTACATGTGTTCATATCGATATGCGACCAAGTATTGTGCCTATGAGGTCGGTGCTTGACAGTTTTCTTGGAAACACGATGCAATATAAATCATATTTTTCTTGCACGTTTTATGGTTAAAATGAAGGCCAACCTTTCATTGTATGATCATTTGAGCACAGAACATGGTCTGCTATTAGAAGAGCATATGAATCATTTGGCTCATGCAAATTTAGATCATGCAGCGTTACTGAAAAGGACATATGCGAGATATCCGATTCATGGGCACTAATATACCAAGGGACGTCACTATTCCCTGCTTTTTGGTAACTTCTCCACTCAATGTGTTTTTCAAGAATGAGATTTGAAGTGAAACATAGCTTTTACTTAATATTTCAGGTCACCTGCTATATCAATGCCCTAAGGCAAACCTTTATTTACATCATATAATATGACGCTATCAACACATAAAAGCAACGATCGCCACATAACTTAAATGTACCATTTTAAATATTTATTTTGGGTGAATGTATTTTCTGTATCTATATTAGACACAAATACGCGCGTAGAATTGATCATGTGCAGTGGTTACGGAGATCGACGGTCGGAACTTGATGGCAGAGACGAGACTTTGCTGATTTAATTTTTTTTTTAAATTGTGGTTCTAAGGGTGGCGTTTCTTTACACCACATCTATTTGATGGATTATTTTTTATGTCCTTTCCCACAATGAAACAATGATGGAAAAAGCTAGCGGATTGTCGTATATAGATAAAGACATAAAATTACACAATATTTTCCAGAGTTGTTATCTTCAGACAATATTATAAAGATCATTTAAATTTTAGTTTACAACTGAAATTTATTGTAAACAGGGATTACTACTGACAAGTCAACAAAATCTTTACTTTCAATATTTAGACGACCAGAAACCTGAAGATGGTGTCCTATTTAGTGTTACTGAGAGCAATCACGTGGGATATTATACACGATTTTTTTACCATAAGCAGACTTTTTTTAAAACGCAAATAAAGAATAAGAAAAAAAATAGTATTCTGTTTGACATCCGCTTTTGAACTTGTCTCATTTAAATCAAATCATACAGGAAATACAAATTGTATACTGGTTATACTATTTTTCCATAATTTCAACGATGTAATTCAGAAGAGCAAATAAAAGACAAAGTACATGCCTTTAGTAATTAATCTTAAATGATATAAGGGGTTAGATATAATTAAATGACGCCTTTGTGGTAACCGGAAAGGGCTCATTTACCTCAAGTTATCTGTACGCGACTTAGGGACAAATTCTACAATAGGATCTGAAGTATCTCTTCCTGCGCCTTTTATGTGTTTTCGTCTCTATTTATCACATTACACTCTCGAGCAGACAGGTTATTGATATTGTGTGATGTGATTGCACTACTCAGTCGCTGAGAATGACACCCTTATCCTTGGAATATTATCGTCCATACCGTATCTTCCCTAAAAGTGGTTATGCCTCTAAAATATCTGATAAGAATGTTTTCTGATTGCAGTGAAGGAAGAAATAAAAAGTTCTTGACTTGACTTCTTAATTAATTAATCAATTAAATTTAATGAATTGATTACTTAATTAATTAATTATTTAATTAAAGAAGTCAAATCAGGAACGTTTTGTTTCTTACTTCATTGTAATGAACAAACATAATATTTACATTTCAGTAATTTAATATTTGTTCGCAATCTTTAGTATGGTTACTAAAATAAACAAAACTATAAATTTTAGACTCAGTTTTATCTGACTAGAAACTTAGCTTTTCTTGAACGTAATACATATAATATTTTCTGATGGAAGAACATTGCTTCTGACGGTATAAGAGAGGCAACTCAGTTTGAAGTCTTTAGTGACATTAGTGGGTATCAGTAAGAAAACTAGATATGAATAGTCTACAGTCCTAACACTAACCTCTTGATGCTGAGCGCCAAGCGAGGCAGCTGGTAGTACCATTTTTATAAGTCTTTGGAATGACTCGGCCGGGGTTCGAACCCACGATCTCCAGCATCCGAGGCTGACAATCCAACAACTAGGCCACCGGAGCAGTGTTAACACCTTTGTGGTCAATTACTTGTATATAAAACATTCAAAAGACGAACATTGTCGAGAATGTTTCCACGAGCGGGTATCAGTTTTCCATTTCAACACGTTCTAATCATGTCAATGAATCAAATATTCTAATTGACTTTATTGCAAATTTAGAAATCTAGAATCCTCTAACTCGGATTGATAGGTTATGCTTTTCATGTAGAGAGCATGTACTTAAATAGGATATAAAAATATTATATGCTCGTATCAACTTAAAACGAGTTTTCCGAATTGCTATTTATTAAACTTGATCACGGTCTCTAGCTTAGGATTTCTTTTTAACAAATCGAATCTTGCGACACGTCTTTGTGTCACTTTTGTACCTAAAGATAATTTAGCATAGAGACGGAGATAGAAAGAGACGGATAGAGAGATAGATAGAGATAGACGTATAAAGGTAAAAATATTTGTTGGTTTATGTTTTAAATTTAATGTAAACGGTTAGCATTAACGCGTAGGAGAAGATATTTTTATTTATTTTCACAGGTTTGAAAGTGTGTCATCAGCAACATATTGTAATATCGTGTTTTATATTTAAAAAATTGTCTCTATAAATTGAAGAATATTTTTTTCAAGATGTCCACTGACTGATGTATTGACCGTAATATAGTATCCACAAACTAAAAGATTATATAAAGATACATGTTATTGAAAGGCCTAAACAACGGCTCAAAGATAGCCTGAATTTGTCATTTATTTTGTGCGATTATTTTGTATTTTATCATTTTGTTCATGCACCGTAACTTCAGAGAACTACTATTACATACCTGGCGGGCAGAAGGTATCGCCAATATAACTCGCTTATAAGACGAGTCCAACTGCAAACTGCACCGACCTAGATCTAAGTCGCATAATGTGCCGGCAGATCTTGGTCTGTGCAGTTTGTTAGGAGTAATTAGTACAACAAACATCACAGACCCTGATCTGCAGGTGCATTATGCTATGGCAGATCAGGATCTTTGTTGTTTGCTTGCGGTTTGACTCGAGTTATAAGTGAGTACATACGGTAAACACGTCATATTTACCCAATAGATCCTTATCGGTACCCATTTATCGCTGACACTTCTGTAAAACAAAACGCTATTGATATTCTCAAGGCCTGCATACATTTGAAAGCGATCATCTAATGCGCTTTGACTGGATAACAACAAAAACCTCACAGTACCGAACACAGGTCGAAGTTAGACAATTACACAGTTATAATTCTGATGCAGTGTTAAATTACATCTAACGCAGAGCAGTCATATACATGAAAACATGGAATCCAGGGACTTGTGACCTTGTATTGTTTTAGAATTGTTCTGACCCCCTTTTGACCTACACATAGGACAGTTCAACAGGAGAGGCATGATTCAGAAAGGAAAATAAAAGATGGAAATAAAAAACAATTTCGTTTGTTCAGCGAAGAAACAGATATGTCAAAACATGAGATGCAGTAATTAAATGATCTGGGTAAATTTTATAACAAGTTTTATCACCATGACGTTCATACTCATGTTTAAAGTGCTATAATTTCAAATAATACACAGTGCTGTTACGTTCTTCAAATTTGTCGTATATGGCAGTGCGTGGGTGAAACAAAAGTCTTCAGCATTGTCTAACTCTGGGTGTATTCTTGTCAAAAAGAGTAAAAACTATTTTATTTTATAGTAATATCTAGCGCTGGGGCATCATGCGGCAGACATGTAACATCATGCCCCACCCAGTCACATTATCCTGACACCAGGCCGACCAGTCTTAACACTAACCTCTTAATGCTGAGCGCCTAGCGAGGCAGCGGGTTTCGAACCAGCGACCTCCCGCATCAGAGGCTGACGCTCTAACCAGTTCTGTCAACGGAGTGGTTGCCTTGGTTGAAGATATGTATTACCATACAGGTAGAAGCAATCTGTATCGTGATTTGTTCGACCTTTCGATCGTTACAACATGTACAAGGAACGTACTACTCAGTTTATGAATGTTGTCAGTAAATGTTAATATCTAATATTTGGTTTAAAAGAGCTTTGTAG